>SIJG01000029.1:1109720-1135575 GCA_023374025.1 Heterodera schachtii
ATCCTTAATAAAAAATTTTTTAAAATGTTGTCCAAAAAGTGCTTTTTTTTTGCTGCCTTTTTCCAATTTTTGTTCCTTTTGGCGGTTTGGTAATTTGTTATGCCTTTTTCACATTTTTCATACCTATTTTATAAATTTTGGTGCTTAAAAGTCCGGCTACAGCTTTCCAATTGGAAAAGCTTAATAAGTGATTTTAATGTTGGTTTTTGCACTAAGAAATTTTCTTTATTTTTTCAATTTTTCTTTAATATTATTTATTGTTTGAAAAAAGTGAGGTACTATCAATTATTTTATTAAGAAATAATAAAACTATAAAGATTGAAAAAATTTTCCGAATTTAAATGTTTTATGAATTTGAAAAATTGTTAGAAACAAAGGTTTCACACCACCCAGCCTCCATGATTATTTTTTTTAATCTGTATTTTTTTTAAAAAGGTACAAATGTTCACTGGTTTAGTTAAATGCATTTCAAATGATTCCGAGGTAAAGCTCACAAAATTCAGGCAAGAATATTTTTGTAAATAGAAATTAATTATATAAATTTTAGAAATAACATAAAGAACCGCTGTGTTTAAACCAAAGTTTTTATTTAAAAAAATTGTAATTTAGTTAGCCAATGAATTTTTGGCTAATTAACTTGCAAAATGCAATTATGTGATGCCTTATGTTTGAGTTACATGGTTCATAATTAATTTTTGAAAATTCTTTATTTTTGGTTCACTACATTAATTATATGATTTTTAAATCAAATGTAAAATACACAAAACATTCATTGAGATTAGAGACCGGACAACTGGGGTCGGAGGAATCCCGAGTCTGGATCCAGACTGAATCCCGATCCCGATCAATCCCGAACATTTTGAAAAACACACCGGGACGGATCCCGAGTCGGGATCCCGACCGAATCCCGATCCCGATGAATCCCGAAGATTTTTTTTCGGGATCCCGCGGGATTATCGGGATTTGCATTTTCAAACAATTTTTTTTCCATTTGCGCCAAGATTTATCCAAATGCATGGTTAATATTTGTAATTGATCAAAGGAAGCACTCTATTGAGAAATATTAGCATTTCCGCTTTTCTCGCTCTCAAACGAGAACGACGATAATCATAAACATCACGAGCCGTTGAGAAAAGTTGTTCCGACGCAACACTTGTGGCCGGTGCTGATAAAAACCGTCTCGCATGCTTTGACAACTGGGCAAATTTTTTGGAATTTTCTTTCCAAAATTCCAGTGGATCACTTTTTAAAATCTGCCGCGCCAATGCATTATACTCAAAAATTTCAGTTTTTAAGTCCATTTGTGCGTTTTCTCCTGAAATTTATTTTTCAAAAATAAATTTTAAATTATGCCGAACCATTTGATATGGTTTGAGGCGAACCCTGGTCCAAACTTGATGAAAAAAAATCAAATAATCCACATTTGGTTTTTTTCGGTGAGGGCGACCTGATTGGAACTAATTGCTCTTCAACCAATTGGTCGTTATTTGATGGCGATTCTCCAAGCCATTCAATTACATCACGACTAAATAAGACTATTTAAATTAAAACTATCCTAAAAATTAGTACCGAAATTCGTCTGGGTATTCGATTAAAAATGATTTAAATCGTGGGTCCAAAAATTGAGCAAGAAGATAAATTCTGAATGGAAAAAAAATTAAAATAATTTTTAATGAGATGACCGCACTTTTTATTTCCAAAGCGGCCAAAACGCTGCTTTAATGAATTGACTATGGTCCGCTTGCAATCATGCACTTCATGCTTTACGAAAATTTTTTGTTCCAAATTCCGAACGGTCATTTTTGAAAACGGGAAAATAATTGAAATGGAAGATTCTCTGCGGCAAAAAATCCTAGAAAGTTCATTTAATCCTTCTAATAAAGACGACAATTCTTCTAAAACATTCCATTCGTCATCGGCACAAGTTAAATTTGGCACGCCTGAATCATATTTTTAATGTACATAATATAATTAGATTAACCTTTTTGATATGCAAAAACATTTAATGCGTTTTTTTGTTCACATAGCCGTTTTACCATAAAAAAAGCAGAAAAATAAAAATAAACGCTCAAGCATTTCTTCTAAATTGGCTTATGTGTATTAAATGTAAAAATGTATTCTATTTTATTTATTTTGATTCCGCTGGAAATGCTGATTAATCATTGATTGTTTCTAATCTATTTTCGTTATTTTATAAACTTTGTTTTTGTTAAACTATTTATAAAGATATTAATTTCTTTTTCACTAATAATTTTTATCAATCGAATATTAAAACACTGTGTTTTCACATTCACAATGAAAAGCACCCGAAATTAATTTATAGAAAATTTAATATAAAAATGCATTAATAAATTCAAAATTCAAAAAAATATACCGATTTATTGAGGTATTTCTGATGAATTATTTAACATATACTTGGGAAATATGTTTACACCTAATTAAATTTTGTGCAAATCATTGAGATATTTTATTATTACTTTATAATTTTACTTCATTTATTTTGTTCTTTGTTTCATAATAATTATTAAAAAATAAAAATAAACGCTCAAGCATTTCTTCTAAATTGGCTTATGTGTATTTAAATGTAAAAATTTATTCTATTTTATTTATAAAATTTTTATTTTAATAAGTTTAAATTGACATAATTATTAAATAATATGTTTTATGTTACTTTATAAATTACAAAACATACAAAAATCTGATCATGTAAATTATAGTAAATTTAAAGATTTAGTAATTATGATATTTCTTGTTGATATATTTGGTTAATTTAACAAAACCTAATCCTTTGGAATTATATAATTTTATTTATTAATAAGTTACTACAATTTAATAAACAACTCTTAAATTTTAATTTGTTAAAAATAAATGAGGTAATAATTAAAGTTTATTGATTTGGACCAAAATATAAACAATTTTTCATCAATATTTTCATATTTGTGGTTTTTAAAAAAACGCCCTTTTTATGTTTTTTTTTTGAATTAACAACTCCACCCCATTTAAAGAACTTAATTTCTGCCTTTCTTGACAACTATTCTGCCTTTTTGTTGAAGCGACAAGCTCGTGTAGATCAATTCGTAAGTATTTAACCAATTTAATTGATTTTTAATTCTTTTACATTAATCATTTTCGTCAATAATAATTAAATTTGAATTGTCACATTCATGTGACCCTCTGAGCGCAAATATTTTTGAATGCTTCAGTAAATAAATAAATAAATTTTACAACATGTTATTTTTTTAGAATTTGTTTACGAAATTATCAACAAAAACACTCTAATAAAATAATTGTATGCTTAATAATTTTTCATGCAATTTTTAGTAATTAAATTCACTTTATTTAATGGGCCTGCTAAATCGTAATTTATTTATTTTCTGAAGATAAATATATGTTTAATTACTTTAGTTTGAAGCTTGCATTTTTAGTTTGTTTTTTTTTATATTTATTTTTTATTTTTAATTGTCAATTTTGTCTCTATCGTTTTTTTTTCAAAATTTAATTTGCAAAAAATTTTATGTAAAGGGGCATTTAGTTAGAAAGTTATTTCATTTAATTTTAGTTATTTATATAAAATATAAGATAATTGTATATGTAGGCTGTTCTTAAAATATCCAATTTATAATTATTGTTATTATTCAATCATTTCTCCTAAAAAATTACTTATTTTGCAATTAATTCATCTAATTTCAACCCTAATTATTCTCAAAGTGCTTAAAATATATTTTTTATGTTTTATAATTCATTAAGTTTAAAAATTTTCTTATTTTATTTATTTATTAGCATGTTTTTATAAAAGTGATACATTTTTGTTTCGTTAATACAAAAAACGATCGTATATAATCAAATCATGACCAGAGCTGATGCTAACGAAATTTTTCATTTGGCTATTTTTAATAACTATGACTGATATTAAAGTATTTGTGATTTTTTGTTTTTGTTTTCATTAATGGACTTTATTTACAATATATACTAAGATTCCGGTAAATGTTTTTAAACATTCAATTTATAACTATTATGAATTTAAGTAATTAAGATCATAATTTTATTAACAAATTTATTGGCTTTTTTATTACTTGTTCTATTTTTTTTAGACATTGCATTTAATTATTCATTTTAATTTTAATTTTTGCTATCACCATGCTTTTGAAACGTGCTTCAAGTTCGTTTTATTCACCTTTTAATTAGATAAAGTTTTTAAGTTTTGATCAAAATAAATAAATGTTTTTGATACAAATTACTGGATAAATATATAAAATAAATTAATTACTCATATTTTTCAACCTTTGTAATTTAATTTTTATTGCAAAAGTGTCGAGTTTGTCACATAGATTCGATATGTGCTAAAAATGGCAAAATTATATCTTCTTTGTTTAAAATTATTTTGAATGATTATGAATTGAATTTAAAATTAAAAAAAAATTAGTTAGCATTTTCTTTAATTTTATTTTGTTTGTTAATTGCTTTCTCATCCATTGTTCATCTCCGACGACAATACGCTGCAAACACGTGGAAATTTATTCTTCATTAATTTACTATTATTTTAGATAATTTAAGCATATTTTATTTTTGCGTAATAATTTAGAGTAACTATTTACTTGTTTTATACTTTTCCTTAAAAATTTGGTTATTTTTCAATTTATTTACCTATCGTCTTTCTAGTTCTGAAAAATAAGGATATTGTGGAAAATTTAGGTGCTTATCTTTTTAATATACTACTATTTAATAAATTTACTTTAAATATTAATTTCATTAAATGATCCATCATTTACTGAATTAATTTTTAACAAAATAGCATGGTTTTTATGAAACTCTTATAAATATCCTGTTTAACTTCTCTCTTTTGTTTAGTGTATTAGTAACAAATGTTTTATGAATATTTTCGAATTAATATATTTCCAAAATCTACAACTACTTAAAATCCGGGTTCGCTAAAGGGCATATAAAAGTGAAGCACCGCCATTAAAAAATTTGAAGAGAAATTTTTAAGCTTTTATTCTGAAGAATTCTTTTATTTTGTGAATCCATCAGTTTTGATAAAATAATAATTTTATTTTACGTGAACATTTGATTTTGTTGATTTTTAAATAGGATTAATGAAAAAAATTTCGGTGCGTTATTTTTCTCGAAACTTCTGCAAATTAGAAATAATTCTTTTTTTAAATGTATCCTAATTTTTACTTATATCGTGGGGATATAATTTTTAGTAATGTGCGAGAGTCTCGACTCTTGACTAAAGAATTCTGTCTATCCTAATTATGAACAAACATCGACACGACGATTGCCAATACCACATACCTACATAGTGAGGATACTTTTATTATCGATTTTTTCCAATCGACAGCCTATTGGATTGGATTTAGGCGAGAGAGTGCAGTGTCTGATTTCTCTAACCTGTACTTTAAGCCTATGGGGGGGGGGGGGGTGGTCGCGCAGTTGTTTTTTTAAATTTCAATTTTAAATTTAATTTATTTTTTAAATTTAAATTTCAATGCGCGAGATTTGTTTTTTAAATTTTATTTATTTATTTTTAAATTTATTTTTTAAATGCGCGAGATTTGTTTTTTTTTGAATTTAAATTTTATTTTAAATTCAAATTTAAATGCGCGAGATTTTTTTTAATTTAATTCCGAAAAAATTAAATTCGCAGGGTGGGGGAATTGAACCCGAGAGAGTGGGAGCTGAAGCTCTAACAACTAGGCCACGGAAGCAGTTGGAGGAAAGGGATTAATTGTTGTATAAGCGACGATAATTTTCTCCCTTTGCTTCGCGGACCCCCGCCTTTTAAGCGAAAGCGTCGGCGCGGACCCCTCCCCTCCTCGGGCGGCGGCGGACGGACCCCCTCCCTTGGGCGGCGGCGGGACGGACCCCCTCCCCTCCTCGGGCGGCGGCGGTGGCGGCGAAAGTCTCGCGGACCCCCTCCCCTCCTTGGGCGGCGGCGGCGATGGACGAGAGGAAGGAAATTTCACTTACAACTTTCCTTCTGTCCATGACAGATGAATGCGCGATTTTTTAAATTTTTTTTTTAAATTATTTTTAAATATTTTTTTTTTACTTATAATTTAAATTGATTAAAATAATGTTTTAATGCTACTTAAATAAAATAATTTTAATAATTTAATTTTAATCATTATTATTTTTCCTCTTTTACTTAAATCATTTTTTTTTAATAATAATTAATTAATTTTATTAAATTTATTAACTTTAAATTATCCAATTTCATTTAAACCACAGAAAAAAAACTAATTTTAAATTTAAAATGAAATTAAATTTTTTAAATTTTTATTCAACATTGTTCAAAATTTTTTTTAATAAAAATGCATTGGCATTCCGAATTACATAACTTTAATCTTCTTGCTGTCGTCGTTCATCAGCCAGTTGTCGTTCTATTTCTTCATCACGTTCGGCGCGTTGAAGAAGTGCAGCTTCAATTGCAGGGGCCCTTCGCTCACCGAAGAGAAAACGAATCTAAATTTTATTATTTTTTTTTTTATTTTTTTTAATTTTATTATTTGAATTAAATAAACATACAATGCCCGGCTCCTCCCGCATCCAATTCAAGAGAAGATTTTCCTCAGCATCCTCAATTTGTGCGCGCACTTCCGGCTCCAAGTCAGGCTGTTGTCGTGGTTGTTGTTGTTGTACATTGTTGATTTCGGGCACGTTTTGACTGGTCGAATCGTCGCGAGGAGGCATTTTTCTAAAATTAAAAAATTGAGAAGATTTGAAAAAAAAATGAAATGGTGAAAATGAATTTAATTCACCTTTATTCGATTTTCCACCGCCGCGGGAATTGATCAAAAAGATAAAGACGTAACTAAACAATGTCACTACCAGCTTAGCTACGCTGTCATCTTACTTTGAGTGAAAAATATTGATGATTGTCGTGGGAAATTTTGCATTTCATTAATGATTGTTTCCGCCTCGCTTTCGGATATATGTCCGCGACGTTTGAGGAATTTTATTATTATAAACGAGCACAAGAGAAAAATGGGGAAAACAATTAGGTAATGTGAAAATAATAAAATATGAAAAATAGTTTCGTCAGTTTCTTCGGGTGAATGCAAGACCTCAATTTTAGAGATTGTCGTGTTCTTCATTTTTTTTTCCAAAACAAGCTGTTTTTTTATTATTTATAATTTATCCAAGTTTTGAATCTGACACAATGTGTCGGTTGTAATCTACCATAATCATTTGATCAAACTCACCCAAGACAATCATTACAACACCACCCTTTTGTATGGGAGAATTGAATGTAGCTCGGATACTTGTCGTACCACTTCTCAACAGTTCAAAACCACAGCTGTCATCCAGCGTTGAATTTAAAGGGATGACAAAAAAGGTCCAACCATCTTTGAATTGGCTCATGGTAATGTCAAATGAGCGCTCAGAATTGGCCATGCCAAGAGCCTCATACATGTCAACAAATGGTCTGACAAAATAATTTTTTGAGAAATTTAATTTGTAAGGCACAACCGGGTATACCATTCCACCGGCATGTATTGAAATTTCACGTATGTCAAATGGATCAAATTTGAAAGGGCTCATTTTATAGTCACCATTGAATGCGGAATTTTCGACCAACGCTATTGTCACGCGCCGAGGGATTGTAGAGCTGAAGACATTGTACTCGAATTCGTAACGACCAACACTAATGTATGATGACTTAATTTCTGTTTTACGAACTGCATACGTTGCTGGTTGTTTTTCAAGTGTCTTATAAAGACTCATGTTAAGAGAAGGCTGTACTTCAATCATCTTTGCATAAATTTTCACATCATGAACTGCCAAGCGATATTTATTGGTGTCATTTAGTTTCAATGTTTGCAAAAGAAATGAATCTTTCGCCTTGTATATTGTGAAGAGCAAATCCAAATTATTGAGGAGATAGAGCTCTTGGTTTCCCAAATCAAAGTCAAGGCGAGAAAGAAACTGTGCTCTTTTACCATCCTTAAAAATTTTACAACGTTGCATGAATCCATCATCTGTCGAATCATCATGCTTTTTGGTATGATAATAACCCGTTGAACCCAAAAAGTGCTTCTTGACGCTAGTTGGGAAGCTCAACTCATTTGTGACGTAAGCTTTAAATGGGTACAAATTTCCGCTATCATAAATTTCCGTATTTCCAATTGATACTTTCAGCTGTTGGACAAATGTTTGTCCAATTCCTTGAATACATGAGACATTTGTGTCTGTGTCTTCTATTTCTACCCATTTATCACCGATTCCTGGTTTTTCAATGGACAATTCGAGATAGAGATAAATTCGGGATAAATCGGTCCACAAATTGTCACTGTATAAGCGGAAGAGATAGGGAGATTCTTGTGTAATTGTTGATAAGGGAAGAATTTGGCGAAAGAATGAACGTACAACAGAGACATTCGTTGGAGGAACTGAAAAAATATTGAGGCCACTGTTTATGGCGAGAGGGCTGCTTTCACTAATTTTTTGTGGACAACTCATTATTAGTAGGTTCCCAAAGAGTCAACGCGTAAACGTTTGGCTTTAGTAACCAAGGGCGGTCCAATTGAAGATTGGAGTTTATTTATATTTTTTCGTCTAATTTTTCCAATTTTGGGTGTTGATTCTCTTTTGTATCGTTTAAAATCAAATCCCTGACCTTTTTGGGCTTCAATGTTGTTTGCTGCCTTTTCTAAAAGATTTTTCAGACCTGACTTACCCTCAGTGACGAGAGATTCCTTTAAATCTTTGCCCTCTAATACATTTGTCAGAACTCGATTTCCGCTTTCAAGACCCTGACGCGCGATTGATGACCCAATTTGTTTCCCAATCGGCAATAAGTAACGCATGAGACTCCTAAAAACTGAACCAACTCCTGCGCCTCGTTGATAAGGTACTCCTCTAAAGACATTATATCCACCAAATTGAACAAATTCAGGTGTAAATGTGGACCAATAGTGTTTTGTTGGAATGCGCAAATTTTTCGGAGATGTTATCGCCTGGGAAAGTTTACCGCAAAGATTTTTAAAGTGAATTCATTTTGTTATTATTTGTTCATAATTAATGTTTTCTTCTTTTTTATCAATTAATTAAAGAAGTGTTTTGATTAGTTTTATTTTTAATAAAAATATTAATTACAAAATAATTACATAATTTCGTATTATTAATTTAAACAATTTTACTTCCTATCTCGTTTTTTTTTTAAATTCAGATTGTGTTTCAATATTTAAGATTTTTTTCGTAATTATCTTTTGTTTCATTTTTTAAATGATTTAAAATTCATTATTATTAATTATTTAAAATAAAAAAAAAACTATTAAAAAAATTGTATAATTTTATTCTAATTAATATTCTTTCATTTCTTTAAAAAAAATATTTAAAAAGCATGTTCCTAATTATTTAATTTAAAAAATTAATAAATATAATGCCTAAACTTGATTGTTTGTAATGTTTAAACTTTTTAAAAAATATATAATATTCAATTAATTCAAAAATAAAATAAATTTGTTTATTTTCGTAACTGTCATGTAAAATAATTATTGATAGTTCAAAAAAAAATAAAAATTAAATAATTTTAATTTGTTGTAATTGACATGTCCAATAATTGTTCATAATTCAAAACTTCATGTCATATAATTTATTAACTGTTTTTGAATGTTTTTAATACATATTATTTAAATAATAAACAAATAAATATCCACTCCAAACTTGTTGTCATGTTCAAAAATTCAAAAAAAATGTTTACATTATCAAATAGTAAATTAAATTCAAAAATAAATAAATGAATAAATATTTATTTAATTTCCATCATGTCATGCTGTCTGTTCAATGTTCAATGATTATTTATTAAAAAAAAATTTTTTTTTCGTTGTCAAATTATGTTCGTTAACTTTTATGTTCAAATTAATTTAAAAAAAAAAAACTCCTGTCATATTTTCATATTTTAACACTCATTTGTAGAGATCGGCCTGTACCTGGATCCAGGCCTGTATTTTTGCTGGATCCAGGTACAGGTACAGGCAAATTTTTGTCAACCTGTATTTTTCCTGTACCTGTATTTTCCTGTACTTTTGTACAGAAAATACAGGTACAGGCCATTTTGGAAATACAGGTACAGGTACAGGCCTAAAAACCTGTATTTCCTGTATTAATTTTTAATCATTATTTTTGGCGAAATGTCTGGAAAAAGGATGCAAAAATTCAAAAAATATCTTTTTTGTCAATGAAACTGTGTCAAATTTGAAAAATTTAATAATATTTTGGCAAAATGTCATAGTTCATGGACTTGGTCGTTTTAGCGCCAGCCCATTGGGCTATAATTTTTTTTTATTTTCAACCAAATCCAAACACTTACGCCCTTCACATTTCAATTTGGCGTTGTAATTTTTCGACAAAATTGTTAACAAATTGCATTTAAAATTACAAATTTTTTCCCGGCGGCGCCTATCGGCACCGCCGGACCACCGCACCCTCACCATGTTTACCAAAAATTTTCTCTAAAAAAGTGCGCCGTAAAAAATGCCAAAAATTGTGTATAAATTAAGAATTGACTTTGAAAACACCAAAACAAGGGTTAAGGAGCATTTTTTAGCAATTGCAAAAATATGAATTTCCAAAATTCTCAAAATATCAAAAAAAAATTAAAATATTTACGAAAAAAGTTTAAATATATTAATATTAGGTAAGCAATTTTTATCCTTTAATAGATAATAAATACTTTTAGGTATTTTTATGTTAATTTTTTAATAAAAAATGCTTTTTATAAAAAAATTTTAAAAAATACAGGTACAGGCCTGGATCCAGGCCTCAAGTGGCCTGTATTTTTCCTGTACCTGTATTTTCCTGTATTTTTGTACAGAAAATACAGGTACAGGCCAATTGGGAAATACAGGTACAGGTACAGGTACAGGCTTTTTTCAAAATTCCGATCTCTACTCATTTGTTTAAAAAATGAATTCTTTAAAATATCACATATCAACATTCAATTTAATTAAAATTATTTTTATATTTATTATTTTTTGTATTTTAAGCAAAACAATTTTAATATTAAAATGTTCAACAATCAACCAAACAACATGCATGGACAACCGGCATTTGGAAATGTGTTTAAAAAATTTATTTGAAAATAATTTTAAAATTTTCAGGTCGCTGGTCTCATTCGCCCAATGTTCGTCAATGCTGCGCAACAGCAGATGCCCAACCCGTTCTGCGTGGATGGAACGCACACTCTTCAATTTTTGAATGGGAGCGTCACACAATTGGGTCAACAATTGCCGTGAGTTATTGATTTTTTTAAACACATGTCTAATATTTCTGAGTAACTTAAGACCACTTTGCTTGCTCGTCGTCTCCATCGACCACCGGCCTGAACAACCCACACCATCGGGACCTCTGGCCGTGACAAATGTTGTGCTGCGCAACGGCGACGGCAACCGCGTTGAGGCTTCGGGGTGGCAGCGTTACGCTGCTGTGCTGGCGTCTCTCACCGTCGGAAGCGGCTACTGGTTCGTCAACTGCTCCGCGCGGGCCCGGTACCAGCATTTGGATTGCTGGTATCGAATCAGCGTCGATGGAAGAAACGCCATCGTCGTACCGCACATACCGAACCAGGTAAGTTTTTTTTTTAAATTTAAATAATAAGAATAATAATAAATCTTAATTAAGTTTGTCAGATGTCCCTCCCTCTTCGTTAATAAATTATATGACATGAAGTTTTGAATTATGAACAATTATTGGACATGTCAATTACAACAAATTAAAATTATTTAATTTTTATTTTTTTTTGAACTATCAATAATTATTTTACATGACAGTTACGAAAATAAACAAATTTATTTTATTTTTGAATTAATTGAATATTATATATTTTTTTAAAAAGTTTAAACATTACAAACAATCAAGTTTAGGCATTATATTTATTAATTTTTTAAATTAAATAATTAGGAACATGCTTGTTAAATATTTTTTTTAAAGAAATGAAAGAATATTAATTAGAATAAAATTATACAATTTTTTAATATTTTTTTTTTTATTTCAAATAATTAATAATAATGAATTTTAAATCATTTAAAAAATGAAACAAAAGATAATTACGAAAAAAATCTTAAATATTGAAACACAATCTGAATTTAAAAAAAAACGAGATAGGAAGTAAAATTGTTTAAATTAATAATACGAAATTATGTAATTATTTTGTAATTAATATTTTTATTAAAAATAAAACTAATCAAAACACTTCTTTAATTAATTGATAAAAAAGAAGAAAACATTAATTATGAACAAATAATAACAAAATGAATTCACTTTAAAAATCTTTGCGGTAAACTTTCCCAGGCGATAACATCTCCGAAAAATTTGCGCATTCCAACAAAACACTATTGGTCCACATTTACACCTGAATTTGTTCAATTTGGTGGATATAATGTCTTTAGAGGAGTACCTTATCAACGAGGCGCAGGAGTTGGTTCATTTTTTAGGAGTCTCATGCGTTACTTATTGCCGATTGGGAAACAAATAGGTTCATCAATCGCGCGTCAGGGACTTGAAAGCGGAAATCGAGTTCTGACAAATGTATTGGAGGGTAAAGACTTAAAGGATTCCCTCGTCACTGAGGGCAAGTCAGGTCTAAAAAATCTTCTAGAAAAGGCAGCAAACAACATTGAAGCCCAAAAAGGTCAGGGATTTGATTTTAAAAGATATAAAAGAGAATCTGCTCCCAAAATTGGAAAAATTAGACGAAAAAATATAAATAAACTCCAATCATCAATTGGGCCGCCCTTGGTTACTAAAGCCAAACGTTTACGCGTTGACTCTTTGGGAACCTACTAATAATTGGTTGTCCACAAAAAATTAGTGAAAGCAGTCCTCTCGCCATAAACAGTGGCCTCAATATTTTTTCAGTTTTTTTACGCTAATAAAATGTTGTTTTAAGTCGATTTCATGTATTTTATTGCGTTTCTTTCGAGCTAATATTAGTTTTAGAAAAAATCTTTTTTTTGGGGTCGAATTTTAGTTTTTGCGCCAATTTGTCTTATTTTAATGCAAAACATCCCCGTAAAAAATGGAAAGAATATGTAGCAAAAATTAAACAGATTTTTAGGCATTAGTCAAATGATTAAACAATATGATCAGATGAAAAACCAAAATCCAAAGCTCACCGATCTAAAAATTGGTCAAGTTTTGAACATTACAAAACGATCATTAAAAAGATACAAATCCGAATTCAAAGGGAAAGCAAACATATTTAACATACTGTAGTTGGTCCTTAACTAAATACATTAAATCAATTATATAGAAATAGTCAGATGACATGGATAAAGGATCAATTCATCTCGTCATTTATTTATGAAATAATAAAAATAAATGAAATTTTATCACAATATACTAAATAAATAAAATTCATTACATAATTTATAAAAATAATTTTTAGAAAACTGAAAAAGCGTAAAATAAAATATTTAAAAATATTAATAAGAAAAAAAAAATTAATGTACATCTCATGGGTGATTTCGTTAACAATTTAATCGTAAAAATTAAACATCCTTAAATTATAATAAAATAAAGGTATTAAAAAAGATATGGGAAGATTCTACAAGTCGCATGGCCGTGTCGATTAATTTTTAAATGCATAATAATAATAATAACAATTAATTTAAAAAAATAATTTAAAATAAAAAATTATTTAAACCATTGTTTTAGCCTTATCAAAAGCTTGCAAAATTACAATATGAACTCTATCTGATAAAACCAAAATTTTACTGTTCATAAAATCGACTAATTAAATATCCTAATTGGTGCAAATTTTTATTTAGAGAAAACTAAACAAATTTACTAAAATCTCATTTAATAAATCCCAGAGAATAACAATTAATTAGTAGGGCTTCTTTTTTTAGGCACAAAAAATCGCGAATTAGGCACCTAAAATAGGCAAAAAAAATTGCAAAATAGGCATTAAATAGGCACAAAAATCCTCAAATAGGCACTAAAATAGGCACAAGAATTTTTTTATTAACGCTTTTAGGTAGCAAAACACTTAAAAATTAATCAAAAAACTTATTTTCTTATATTTCAATTGTTTTACAGTTGTTTCCAATAAAAATAATTTTTTAAACCAAAAATTTTATGAAGAAAAAATAATTAATTTTTGTGGACGAATTTTTGTGAAATTTTTTTTTTCAATTCTTAGAGGTGTATTTTTGAAATTATTTCAAGTCGATTCTTAAGGGTGTATTTTTAATTTTTATTGCATTTTTGGTAAGGATTTTTCCAAAAATCCTGAAAAAGCGCCAAAAATGGCGATACAAAAATAGGCAAATAGGCATTAAGCACAAAAAGTCCAAAATAGGCAAAAATAGGCATTATAAAAGTCATCGTAGACACCCCAAACAAAGCGGAAAACGCGTTTTTCGTGCTTATCTGTGCGTATTAAGTGCGCAAAAATTTTAGGCCTTTGCCTAAAAAAGAAGCCCTATTAATTAGTTAATTAAATTTTGACCCAAAAATTTATTATTTTTAATATCAAAATATAAATAAAATGCCAACCACAAAATATGAAGCCACCACCAAATTAAGATATAAACTGAAAATTTCATTTAGCGAATATAAGAATGGAATTTTGCATTTATATCTGAAAAATGTCATAAATTAATTAATCAAAATCAATAAATCAAAGAATATTTTATGCTCAGCTTATTTACATTAATTTATTAAAACTAAAAAAGAAAAGCAACGAATTTAAAGAAATAAAGGAAAATTAAGTACACAAAATGATTAACAAATGATGTATTATATAAAGTTGGTAATTAATGGCTAGAAAACAATTTAATACTTTGAATCATAGTGTACATGAGAGAAAGGCAACCCAATATATATACCGATATAATTTATTTAATATAATAATAACAACTTAACATAAATTTACTATATTTTAAAAAGCCAATGTCCAAGTAAACTTTTCGAAAAATTAATTAAACAATAAAAAACCAATTAGCACGATAACAAAAGACATCAGATCATACTGCATACTAACTGAGGACGGTTGACGAGATTTTTCATCTGTTACAATAAACACAAAAAAAATTTTTTTTTTGTCATCTACGGAAAGATAGTAAATAAAATAAAATTCTATCTATGCAAAAATAATTTTTCTCTTCAAAAATCTAATAAAGTTTTTTATGCATTCTTATTTTAAATGTAAACGAAAGTTGTTTAATATTTTAATGTAAACCTAAAAAAAGATTACTATTAAAATAAAATGTAATTAAAAAAATTAAATAAAAACTCAAATAAAACCTTTGAAAAGGACATATTCTAATTTAAAAGGCATTTAGAATAAAATCATCGAACTCTTTACAAAATATCTCTTTTTGTTTGGTGATAGGTGTGATTGGCAAGAGGTGTACCATTATTTATTTATTTATTTATTTTTGTTGCATTTTCTATACTATTTCCTGAATAATCCAATATACTTTGTATCCGTAAATAAGAAACATATCTAGACATAATAAAGAAAAAAATGTTTCAAAGTAGTGAATTGTTATTATATTCTTTAAAACATAATAGGAATGCGCATGATACAGTTCATCTAAAAGAATACTCTGAATAATGCTGTGCTGGTTATAATTTACCACAACACATGAAATTTATGTACTAAATTTGTATTAAAATTTTTGAAGAAAAGAAAATAAAATATCTATAAAATCATAATAATGGGAATCATTTAAAATCAAAAAACATGTTCTTTAATAATTATAATAGTTCATATAAGAAAATTCAAAATTTTAATATTCAAATATAAATTATATCAGAGATCATTTAATTTGAAATAAAAATTCAAAAATCAACCAATAAATAAAGAATATTTTGTAAAAGTTTCAACATTCTTGTACAATTTAAAATTAAAAATGAATAGTAAATTTAAAGAATATTTTCTTGAATCAGTGGCGATAAACAAATGAATTCTATAAATTAAATAATTTTTTTTTTAAATTATTGAATAAAAACCAAAATATAAAGAATTACCGACAAAATGTATAATATAAATAATAATGTCTTCAATTAATTTATTCAAATTATGTTAATAGTAAAATTTTATATTAAAAAAATGAATTAAATTAGTACAAAGAAATGGTTCATTTAAACATTAGATTTTAATAATAAAATTAATGGTTTCTTCTCAGAATTTATCTCAAAAGTTCTAAAGCTATTTTCATTCTGCGTTTTTCTTTCTTGATAAATTGACAAAGCAATGCATTGTTATCAGGAATATTCTTCCTACTGTTTAGACACCTGAAAAATATAAAAAATTTTAGGAGTATTAGAATAAGGACATTGAATTATTTATTTCAAATATATTACAAATAAAAAAAATATAAATTTTTATATACTATTAGAATGTTCGTTGAATATTTTTTATTGAATATAATGTTTTACTCATTAGTTATTGAAGGATTATTAATAAATAAACTAATAAATTTTTTAAATATTTATGTTGTTTTGTTTTACAATAATTAAATGGTTTATGTATTTTGTTTTTTCTTTTTAAATAATAAAAAATGGAAAAATGAATTTGATTTCTTACATAACTTATAATATTATTCAGCGTATATTTAATGGAAAAATTAGTAAAATCAATTTAGTTTTTGCATTATTTTCATCATTTATTAATTCCTTTATATTTTAATAGTATATTCAATGCCAATTATATTTTGCTTTAATTATCTATATTTATGGGAAAATTTGGCATCTGTTCATTTATTTTTTCAGAATGAATCGTGAAGCTTTAGAAATTTTCTAATCATGACCATTTATTGACTGAATTAATTATTCACTATTATCATCAAACTCAAAAATAACATTTGTTTAGTATATATTTTATTTGGATTTCTGAAATAATGACTTTCTGAGTTTATTAGCTCTTTTAATGTAATTTTTTGTTTTCATAGACTCAGTCTCGTGACTTTAATTTTATTTTGAAAAAATCATTAAAATAAAATTAACATGATATGATATGTGTTATAAAGTTTTTTTTATTTAAATACGAATAATTTATTTTTTATAAATAAACAAAAATTCAGAACCTTTATTAATTAGTGGGTGTTTTCACTTATTAAAATTTAAATTGAATCAATTTATTTGTTGTTTTGGAATGTAATAATTTTTAAAAATTTAAATATTCAAAACTATAATCATATTTATTAACAGGGAACGGATTTATATGTTTTTACACATATTTTTTTGCGTATATTCTATCAAAAATATTTGTACTTTTTTGGAAAAAAACATATTTTGGGGTTTTGGCAGTTTTTGGCACATATTTTGGCGATTTTTTGAGAAATTTTGAATTTTTTTACAAAAATTTCTTTTTTGGCTATCAAATTCTTGGCAAAGGTCCCAAAAATGTTCAATTTTTTCTTTTCGCATTTTTTTTACCTTTTAATGATTTTTTCATTTTTATGGCAAATTTAAATAAAATAAGCATTTTGCTAGCGAAATGGGTAAAAAATGAGACTTTTATGTTATTAAGCAGTCATTAGTTTTGTATCTAGTAATAGAGAAAATTATGCCGTAATTCATTTTCTTTTAATGATTTAAAATCTTTATTTAAGAAAATATCTTTATGTTTAGTTTTTTGTACCTAAATTATTTTATGTTAAATTTGTTAATTTAGCTTTAGTATTTATTATATCGATTTTGTAAATATTATTTTATGTGATTATAAGTTCTGCTATTTATTCATTTTACAAGGATCAAACTAAATTGCATTTTAGAAATATTTGATTTTCTATACATTAATTATTTTTACTTGTTCATGGTCTGTCATGAAGAAAATCAATTATTTTGTTTTTATTTAAATCAGACTCATTAATTGTTGAAAAAATTAATGAATTAACGCGCAGGTTTCTGGAAAAAATTGCTTTTAATCACATTGATTTTTAATTAAATTTTTTTTTTTGATTTTACAAGCAAAATATCTGTTTTAACTCTATTTAATACGTACAAATTATATCAGCGAAAGCTTATAGATTTTCCATCACTTTTCAAATATTAAACTAATATAATTGAAAATTAATTTGCAATCAAATTATTTTTAATTTTGTTAGGACATTTATTTCTTTTTTAATTTTTAATTTCAATAAATTTATTTTTTTCACGTAATTTTATTGTATTTTAATTTTCTAATTTATTATTTTGATTACAATCTAATAACTTCTTTAATAAAATTTTTTATTGAAATTATAAGTAGTTATTTATTTTGACCTGACAACGCGTATAAAAACAATAAAAAATGTATTAATTTAAGTTGTAGATTTTCGTTACATAGTTTGCGTTGCCGAGATGATTTTTATTTATTTTTCTTGCCAGACCACAAAATGTTCCTCTTAATTTTTATAATAAATCTTCTCTTTCTCGCACTTTTTTATTTCTTTAAATTAATTTAAAGCAATTCTTTAAATTCATAAGAAATGAATAAGTTTTCCTCAATAATTTAGTACAAATATATTTTTTTTAAATTTCATAATATTTTGTTAAGTGGATTAAAAATGAATATTTTAATCTAATACAGATTCACTAGATGTGTAGAAATGAATATATAAAATTGTTTTCGATGTGCCATTGATATATTTATTGTTTAAATTGGTATCATTAAATTATTCATCTATAAGACTTATAAAATATAAATATTATATCAATAATATGTTTTTTTACATTTTTTAATCAACATATTTTGTTATTTAAACTATTTTTGTTTTGTACTTTCATTTATTAGCATTTTCTCAAATATGAATGTGTTTAAATATTATTTTTCTATTGCTTTTATTTATTTAATTATTAATTAACTGGGAGCGGCCAAATGTGAGTTCGAAAGTTGCCTCATTAATGCAATTTCATTAATGTTAATTGGAATGATTTTGCCCTTCACTACTGGTGTTAGGCCTAATCTGCCGATGCGCTTCAAAGAATGTGCTCAGGTGAACGTGAACATTGCTTGATTCACAATTCGTTAATTTTTTTTGTTGATGATTCCGAATTCACTGTGGTCCACGATTACAATATAATTATTCGTTTGGATGTCTTAGACAAATTGCCAATTAAAATTTAGACTGTCAGTCCAAAGCCACAAAAATAAAAATAAAAGTACCAAAATTTAATTTTTTTTTTCTCTATCTTTAAATCCATATGTCTCAATTTTGTGGATGTTTGGATCATTTAATTACTACCCAAGCCTGAGGGCTAGAAACAAAAATGTTCTTCAAAATTTTGGTAAAATTGCTACAATTTGCCCACAATTTAGAAAGAAATTTTTGAAGTTATCGGCTCACTTCCAGATTTTGCGACTTTAAAAATACAATGCCTAAAAAAAGAATTGAATTAGAAAAATATATTAATGAAATTTGCATAAATAATAATTAAATATTGCAAAAAAATATTTGATTTTAATTAGCTTAATTAGCAAATTATTCAAATTCTTTCTTGTGTTTTAAGTCAGCAAACATAAACTCTTTTTTTGAATCGTTATGTTATATAAATACATTACGCCACAAATATTAATTAATATAAGTCCGCGCTAATTCAAACGCCATGTCGGCCGAGAAAAAGCCGAACTGATGGTTTAAATGTTTTTCAACACCCATTTAACATTTTTTAATTAACAAAAAGTTTAATAAATATTTTAATGCACAAGCACATAAAATTAACTAAAAATAAGGATAGACAGCCAATAAAATAATTACCTGGTACACAGCTATCATTATATTATTTAATTTTAAATACATTTCGCCAAGATTTATATAATAGTACTATTTTAAATAGCTTGTCGGCCGAGATTTTGTTCCAAATTATGCAAATAATACTCTAAGCGTTCATCATTCCGTTAAATTCGATCCTAACGATATGAAAACAATAATTTTAATAAAATAATTATATTTCATAGGTTTTTAATATTTTTTTTTGGAAAAATAACAAAATAAAAGCCAGTACTAAGTCTCAATTTAAATAAAAATTTTAAGTTTAAAAATGAATTTAAGTGAAACTTAATTAGTCCAATTTATTGCTTATTTTATTTGTATCTCCAATCGTTTTCTCTTGCATCCATTTTATCTTACATCAATTCTTTTTGTTAAACAATGTTGTGTGTACTTTGTCTCGCCCATTTCACACTGATCGGTTCACAGTTATTCTTTTTCTTTTTCTATCTTCACTTTGCATATATATGTACCTTTTTTCTCTTAAGATTTCGAAAAACAATTAACTCCAATAATTCACTTTAACTCCTTTGCCTGCGGGCAAGAAATAAAGCAAAAGTAAGTTGAAGATGAATTATTTGGAACGGAAAATAATTCCGATTATTTAAAAATCTGGAACTGGTAAATTGAGAAAACGAGTCGAATTACAATTAATTGGAAATGTTTTTTTCTTCACTTTTGATTCTCATTGGCATTTTGGGTCCCTTTTAGGTAATCATTGTTTCCAGATCCAAATTTAATCTGTATAATTCCTGAAATTTATTTTTTTCCCTTTTTAACCAAACGAAAAATCAGATTAAATGCCAAATAACAAAAATTATTCTTTATTTTAAACATTTTCTTCTCCACTTTACCTTTTTTTCTTAATTCGCAATTTCCCCCGCATTTTGACTATGAATTTTTCAATTAATTTCAGTTTACCAAGATTTTGCTTTTTGCCTTTGTTTTTTTCTCTCCGTCCAAATATGGCAGCCGACTAAAAAAAATTCATCTCCAGTCCCTCCGCTTCCCATCTTTATTTAGTTTTTCCATTTATGTTTTTCATTTTTAGGTGAAAAAGCCTCCTCCTTCAAACCGTTCTGATTTTTCAGACTCCAAAACCTTTGCCTGCGGGATTGAAAAAATGTTTATGAGTGGAAATAAACACTCCAGGTGCTGGTGTTAGCGGATCGGAACGATCCGCTTGGACTCAAGCCTGTCCAACCGGACCGTTGCCGATGGACAGTGCCGGAATGGATGGCACCAAGGAAGTGAAAGTGATGGAAACGGATGATGTGAGAAAGAAAAGAAGAAATAGTTGAAAAAGAAAAATGGTAAGTGGAGGAATGGAAAAAGAGGGGGAAGGTGAGTGCAGTGAAAGTGAACCAACAAGCTGGACACTCGCCATACGTACACCTATGCCATCCATCTGAGATGAAGGTGGACAGCGCTGCTCATTAATGCAATGCGCAACTTGGCCGAGGAAGTTCGAATTGGAGAGACGAAGGGCGAAGCCGAGAGTTTAAACCCATTCATTTTCACTTTTTATTAAAGGATCGGGGACGATCCTAAGGGAAGGGGGAAGTTGTAAGGGTTTTCGACGCCTTTCCCTCATTTAATTATTTCTTAATTATTTCCCATTGGCCTTTATCAATTCACTCACATTTATCCGTTCACACGTTTTTCCTTTTATCGCTGTAATGTTTCTCCGCCCATTCTCTTCCCATTTCTCCTTTCCCCAGTGATCAGTTAGTCAGTTAGTTTTTGAGCAGACTTCAATTATTATTCCTTTTTCTCGCTTCGTGTCAATCCAACAACGAGTGAATAAATACATCTTTTCAGTCAATGAGGCGTTTGGGATTTGGGCTCAGTCATAGGGCCCATGGCTTTCCCCAATTCCCTCCCAAGTTTCATCCGGGATAAACGGTGCATAGTTGGTCTGGGGGCACAATGCGCATCCCTCACTATACGAATCATTTTGTTATTTGAAAAGTTTATTCCAAAAGCTCAGTCTTAATAATTCAAATTGAAGTATAAAATACCAAATTCATTATCGCTAATTAGAGAAAAGTTTTAAATTTATAAATATAACAAGAAATAATAAAATATACAAAATTATTTTTAAAAAATTTTAAATAAAAATAACATTACTATTAAAGTTCAACAAATCAAAATTAAACAAGTTAAATTTAACAAACAAAAAAACAAAAAAGCTATTTTCTAAATAGGAGAATTTTACAAGCAAAGAAAATTCAAAGATTTCGGAGTAATATAGAAAGTATCTTTTGCTGAGCATATAAATAAAATAGTAAAAACACTAGAAACTGATAAATACTAAGAAATTTATGAATTTTATTTGAATAAAAGCACATAAATTGATTAGCAATGAAGTGGTAGCAATTTAATAATTATATTAAAAAACCTAAAAAAGCAATAACCATTAATAAAGAATTCTTAAATTTAATTTAATTTATAAAAAACTAAATGAAAGGAACTATGAAAAGTCTGTTAATCTATTTTCGAATTAAATGCTTCATTTAAGCCAATCAAAATAAGCAGGTAATTTCTAAAATAATAAATAAATGAGAAGCAATTATAAATTTGCTTACGTTTTTTTAATTATTGCAAGCAATTATATTATAGCTATTATGAAAAGGTGTCATTCAGTGCATTAAAAATTAAATGGTTTTAAAAATAATCGAGTTATTCCATCGTTACCAGTATTCAATTTACCAATCTATAATACTTCAAAAATATTCATAATAATAATAATAATAATCAAAAATGAAATATTGTATAAGAGTGGCTAGAATTAAACCCTAATAGTGGAAAATAATAACTAAAAAAGGCTTGGAGGAAAATGCAATGCTTTGAAGAGAATATTCAGTGTCATAAAAGAAATTAAACTTAATATTAATTAAATAGTTGGTTGAACCATCTGCTCAACATGTTGTTAAAAATTTATAAATTAATCGAAAATATTAAAAGAATATATTATTATTTTCTAATTTTTTAAAAATAATTTTATATGCGATATAATTAATGTAAAGGTTTGATGAAGAAAATACAACATTTGTTTCTGATTTTGTTTTATTTCTATTAAACGATTGGAAAATCACAAAAATATTTTCAAAATGTAAAAACACTAATCCTGGCAAAAAAACAGTCACTAACAGATTTAGAATTTGAATATTCCTAGGAATAAAAAATTTAGTATGAAATAACATCATTATAATTATATTTAAAATATAAATTAAAAGTTAATAACATAAAAAGGCATTTGCGTACAGGTAATTAATAAATGAATTGCAATACATACGGAATAAATGATTTAGGAAAAATTAATTATAAGATTTTAATTATATAACAAATATCAATTAATTTAATAAGCAATTTTTTTGGAAAAATAAATATATTATATTTATATTATTCCAAGTATTATAACTTATGGGTAATAATTTTTTTTAACAAAATAAATTTCTTCATATTAATGTATACAAATGGCTGTATAAATGCATATTTAAATTTAAAAAAATTTTCAATTAAATTTAATTTTCTATTAATTAATATCTATTTAATACATTGTAATTAAAATAAAACCAAAATTTAACTGAACACTTAGTAATTAGGCCATATTTGAAATAAAGCTTTTTTCTGAAAAAAATTTTTCTAAGTGAAAATAAAAATAAAATAAAATACATGGCAATTATTAAATTAATAAAAACCCATGATTTAGTACAAAATTTATTTGCATGGCGAAGATGATTACAATCAAAGAAGGCTTGAAACGGATAAAAGAAAGCTTATCCAAAAACGATACAAATTAATAAGAAAATTTAATACATTATTACTTATGTTTTCTTTAAAATAAAAATAATTTAAAAAAAATTCTAAAGGCTATTAACAATAATAATGATATAAAATGTAAAATTAAACCATGGTAATTTTGTCTTAAATATTAATTCCACAAAAATTTGCATCTTTATAAATTAATATTTATTAAATTTTATGATTAATTTTGATAAATTGGTTTTAGAATTATATTACTAATCATGGATTATTGAATTAAATTAAAATGCAAACATACTCCATCGTTAGAAAGGGAAAAATATTTCGGTATTTTTAAGTGTTTGTTTGGTCAGAAAATGTTGTTTTATCAATTGAATAATTTGTTTTTTCTTAATTCATCATTTTGTTTGTTTGTTTTAATATCATCAATTTAATTAAATTCTGAGCTGGTTGTCCTACATATATATTTATTTACTTAATAATTATCTTAATCTTTATTTTGTTAATGCAAAATATTATAAAACTATAATTTTTTAAGTTTTACTTCAAAAGCAATAAATATATGAAATTTTATTTTTAAGATATAATATTAAGAATTTAGGATAATTTTGAATAATTTTAAAATTTTTAATGATGACTTGTGTGCTTTTGTTATTTTAAAATAAAAATTGGACTGATCCGGAATTCCCTATTTCCATTTGTGCAACTGAGGGCGATGGTGCTGTTGTTCTTGAGTCCAAAACAATACTTCAGTGAATATTGCAAGGCGAATAAACTAGTAAAAAATATTTGGGCGAATAATACTTTATAATTTTTAAAGAATAATATAATGTATTTTGAAGAGTTGCTGTATAATAATTTTAATAAATTTATGATTTTTATTTTATATTTGTGATTACGCGAATAGATGAACTATTTTAATTGGTCTTTAATCTGTTTCATCGTTATAATAATTTTCTTATTATTTAATTATTTTGATTGTATTCGTTTCAATGCGAATTTGATTTTGGAAAATCAACTTTTATAAAACTATAAGTTAGTCTTATTTATCTTAAGTCAGCTTCAATAATTCTTATTTTTTATATGTTAACACTATCTATTAATAATAAAAGGAATATTGTAAATTTCATGCATGGACAAAAAACAAAAAAGTAACTGGAGAAGATGTTAAAAACGTTATTTTAATAATTATTTTTAATATTTTAATTGCTTATTTTAATACATTATCTCTAATTATATTGTTCTTACACTAATTTTGTCGCTCCAAAAAATTTAAAGATTTGTCTAAAAAATCTTGTATTTTGTTGAATTTATCTTTATAATGTCCATTATACTCCGATATCATTAGTTAGTTTTCATCTTATTCTGTACATGACTTAAAATTGTCAATTTTATTGTTTTTCCATGATCACAAAGCATTTAAATTTTGCAAAAACTTTTTGGTTTTATTTTTTAATTAAAAATTATGTGATTTATGCAATTAATTATTTAAATTAATATTTGAATTTTAGTTTCAAGTCATTTTTACATTAAACATAAGTTTTTTTTGAAATCGAGTGGAATGATATTATAAATATTAAATTTCCTGATGAGCGGCGACACTTCTGTAAAATTGAAAATATAATATTAAAAAAAAATTCAAATAAATTGAAAATAATCAGAATAAAGCGCGAAATTTCGCGCACCCGAAGTACATCCATTTACTTTCTTAATGCCGAGAGTGAGTTGTTAATAAAAATTACTAGATTTATTTTTCCTGATTATTATTTTAAATTTAAATATACAAATTAATCACAGTTCTACCTAATAATTATTCTCTAAAATATAATTTTCGTATCATTATTATAAAGGAATAAATATTAAACTGAAAACAAGAGGCTGTTTGCTTTGAATAAAATTTATTTAAAAAATAAAATAACCTAATATTTAATACATTAGATAATTAACGCTTTCTTTTAATAGGTATTTAGTTTTTTAAATATCTGAATTCTCAAAAACATCGAATACCACTAATAACTCTAAATCATAATTTATAATGCAACAAGAGAATTAAAAAAAGAATTTATTTGGTAATTTTATTTCTTTAATATTATAGGTAGTTTCACTATGTAAAGCAATAAGCGATATTAATTTTATGTACTTTTTTCTAAAAATAATAATTTATATTGCGTCTATTCATACTTAAATTCTTCTATTAATTATTGTTAATTAAATAAAATTTTAGTTAAAATTAATCAGGTGTTACATCCCAAATTTTATGAAGTCATATAATAAATTTTTCGCATAAAAAGGCGTTATAATGTAAAAATAAGAGAATATTTACAAAACATTTTGAAAGCTTAAGAAGTGGAATTTGTTGCGATAAATTGTATGATGAATTA
>SIJG01000029.1:1139575-1262173 GCA_023374025.1 Heterodera schachtii
GCGAATTTGTTAAATTTGAGAAGTATACCCTTAATTGAAATGTTTATCTGTATTTTTACAACTTTATATCAATATTTCGCATTTTGGTCCATATTTTATGGCCATATGAAGAACAATTTTATTAGATTTAAAAATAAGGAAAAAAAATTACGAAATGCAAATCAGTTGCATGCCATGGTCCAGTGCCAAATGAATCAGTATCGGAGAAGAGTTGAAATCGCGTCCGAATTTGGTGGCCAAAGGAATTTATGCGGTCGGATCAGCGACTGCGAAGCAAAGAATGAGTCTGACAAAAAAATATTTCTTTATTTAAATTATTAAATTGAAGTAACAACTTTCATTTATCAATTTTTATATTTTTAGTTAACAATTAAATGGAATTTTTGTTGACTGACGGTGTCAGAGATATTAATTAAAAAATTTACGTTCTTCCAAATTCTAAAGCCCAGATTTTCATTTTTATGTATTTCTGGTATTTTTTTCATTTGTTTACGTACCATATATAATTGTTTAAATTTAATTATCAAATAAATTTACTTTTCGAATCTTTTGGGGTTTTAAAGCATATTTATGGGTTTTTTTAGTGCATATTTTATGCGCCTATTTAGTATTTTTTAGTGCATGCATCTTTGAAAAGAGAAAATTTTGTTAGAAATTAATGAAATTTTAGCACCGAAATACAATAAATTATTTTTGGATTATTAAGCGATCAAATTGCTCAAAAAATGCTCGAAGGTTTGTCAATTTTTGGGTAATATGGGCGTTGCTAAAGATACAGAATTTTATTCTAATTAAGTTTACATAATTTTAAAATATTGAATTAAAACTTGAAAATTTTTGTTTTTCAAACATGATGCAATAATAATTACTGTACCTGGTCATTATTGGCGAATAGGTTAAGCATTGGCGGCTGGACGTAAACGGAAGAACATGTGCAGCTGATTGTTGCTGGACAGTTTGAGGGCGGTGAATTGAGCATATGCACGACGGACGGCAAAGAGCCAATGTGAACCTTCAATTAAAAGAACTTTATCAAATCAATTTAACTAACATTTCAGAAGGACTTAGAATCTTTTTTATTTTATTTTAAAGATTAAAGTATTAGAACAGATTTTTAAGGAATGTTGCTTTTTCCAAAATCAAGAAAAAAGTAAATCTTTTTGAAATTTTGCATAGAAAATATGCTTAAAATTCCAAAACTTAGGGGCGGCACCGCCACCAAACCTAATTTGTATAAATAAATATATTTAGTTTATTTATTTTAAGTTTTTTTTAAATATTAAATTTTTAAGGCGAAATATGACGTAGTGAAAATGAATACACAAAAAATTTGTTTTGTCAGATTTGTACACACCTTTTCCTCTACGCGTTCGTCTGTGCCCGGTTTTCTTTTGCTGAGTTAAAGCGTGACGGCGCGGCCCAACCGCTTGACGAACACCAATTTTTGAATTCCATCAATGCCATTTTTGCCAGCAAAAAATCCATTCCGAATTGTTTAACATTTGTTTGCTTGTGAACCATCCAACTTTTGAAAACAGAAAAACGTTAAAAATTGATAAAATTTAGGCAAAGAAAAAATGGTTTTAAATTATTTAGCTATAAAGTTACTCAAAAAATCCTCGAAAGTTTGCGAATTTTTGGGGAAAATTGGCATTGTTCATTGTACGTCAATATGATAGTTTTAAAAACATATTTTTAAAAGAAAAAACTTTTAATTTTCCATTCATCTAAATCTGCATAAACGGCTTTAAAGTTTGAGAAATAACTCGGATTTCTTAGGAGCATTGGTCAATAAAATTTTGAACTTACTCAATTTCAAGAAGTTGAAAGCGGATTTGTTTGGTTGCACAAATTTGGAACAGACGCCAAACTTTTCTATTTTTGTTTATGTTCCCATATTGTGAATTGCAATTGGTCTCCAAATTTTCAATTCGTTTTTAATCCAACTGAAATTGTGAAAGAAATAACCTTGGAAAGAAAAAATTCGCAAAAACTTATAAAAAAGGCACAAAATGGTTTTACTAACTGATTTATTTTCATAATCACATCACAAATGTGATAACATAAAAAGGAAATGAAATTTCGATTAGAAAACACATTAATTTTTAAATGAAAAACTTGTAATATACTATATAGATCACTGACATTTAGGCACAAATTTGGTTTTAGTCGGTTTTCGAGTTCCTTTACATTTTACGCGTCACAAAAACTGTTTTTTTGAACCTTTAATCGAACTTTATACATTCCGAATGGTCTAATGTTCTCGATTGTATACTTTGATTATCGAAATATGCAAAGCAACCCTAAGCACACTTAATGATGTCAACAGACAGTAAACCAACATAAAAAATTTGCAAAAAAGCCTAGGCTTAAGCCTAAAGCTTAGGCCTAGTCTAAGCCATTGTTTGAGTTGCCTGTGTATGAGTTGTCACGACACCTTAGGTTTAACAACAAAATTTGTTGTTAAAGAGATTACTGAATACCGAACAATAAAATACCATGGACATGGGATAGCAACGGAATATCGATTTCGAAAATTTGGGGCCTCGGAATTCCATCCCTGCCATGGAAACAAAATATTTTGGGATGCGTAAAAATGCCATGGGACGCGTAAACCCAAAATTTTTCAAATATACATACAAAAAGGTAAAGAAAAATATTTAAAATTCCGCTTAAAAAACTGTTAAAATATTTAACAGACCCAATTATTTTTTATTATTTATGGATAGATTTTTACCAATGCCGTCGCCTTCCAAAAGATGTTTTCACAAATGAACACAACGGTTGCTGCTGCTGCTGCTGCTGCTGATTTTCACTAATGGCAGAAGAAATGACGGCGGTGGTAATTCGTGTCCCATTTAAATGAATTAATTTTCGCCTGCAAATATTTAAGAAAATTTTTAAATTTTAAAAACTTTTTAAATGAAAATTTTAAGGTAAGAATAAACTTTGAACAGAACAGAGACAAAAATGTTAAATAATGAACTGAATATTGAAACTGCTTTAGGTTTGAACGCATTTTATAAATTCAATTGAGATTTATGAAACAAATAAATTTCCTTTTTAGACAATTGCCAAAAAAGTGAACCTGATTATGATTAATTGGTTAATTAAGCAACTGTTGCTTATTTTGTTTTCAACTTTGTTAAAACGCTAGAATTTTCCTAGGCTTAGGCCTAAGCCGAGCCTCGACATATGCTTGCTTAAGCTAAGATTTATGGCTTAATCTTTACGTGAAAAGGGGTTAATGGGTTGGTCAAGATTTTTAAGGGTCAGAGGGTTGGAGAGAGACCGGTGGACAAATTGTTAATGGGATCAATCCATAAATTTAAGTCCATATTTTATGATCATAATTTTATACATATTTTTTATGCCTTAGTTTTAAAATTACTCAAAAAATATTGGAAAGTTTGCTAATTGTTGGATAAAATGTGCATTACTGAAGGATACAATTTTATTTATATTTAAAAATAAGGAAAAAAATTTACGAAATGCATATCAGTTGCATGCCATGGTCTAGTGCCAAATGAATCAGTATCGGAGAAGAGCTCAAATCGTGTCCGAATTTGGTGGCCAACGGAATTTATGCGGTCGGATCAGCGACTTCGAAGCAAAGAATGAGTCTGAGAACAAAATATTTTTTTAATTAAATTATTAAATTGAAGTAATAACTTTCATTTAACAATTAATTTATGTAATAAAAATTAAAATAGAGAAGTTAAAATAGAGAAGTTTAAAATAAATTTAATATTTTATTTTTTATTACAGAATCAATTTCACTACGACTTGCGCAGTTAAAATGCAAAAAATATGTGTTTTTAATATTTTTACTTAACAATTAAAGGGAATTTTTGTTGACTGACGGTGGCAGAAATATTAATTAAAAAATTTATGTTCTTCCAAATTTTAAAGTCACGATTTTCATTTTTACGTATTTCTGGTATTTTTTTTCATTAATTTGCGTACCATATATAATTGTTTAAATTTAATTATCAAATAAATTTCTATTCGAATATTTTGGGGTTTTAAAGCATATTTGTGGAATTTTTAGTGCATATTTTATGCGCATATTTAGTATTTTTTAGTGCATACACCTTTGAATAGAAAAAATTTTTATAGAAATTAATGAAATTTTAGCACCGAAATAAATTATTTTTGGATTATTAAGCTATCAAATTGCTCAAAATGCTCGAAGGTTTGTCAATTTTTGGGTAATATGGGCGTTGCTAAAGATACAGAATTTTATTCTAATTAAGTTTACATAATTTTAAAATATTGAATTAAAACTTTAAAATTTTTGTTTTTCAAAAATGATGCAATAATAATTACTGTACCTGGTCATTATTGGCGAATAGGTTAAGCATTGGCGGCTGGACGTAAACGGAAGAACATGTGCAGCTGATTGTTGCTGGACAGTTTGAGGGCGGTGAATTGAGCATATGCACGACGGACGGCAAAGAGCCAATGTGAACCTTCAATTAAAAGAACTTTATCAAATCAATTTAACTAACATTTCAGAAGGACTTAGAATCTTTTTTATTTTATTTTAAAGATTAAAGTATTAGAACAGATTTTTAAGGAATGTTGCTTTTTCCAAAATCAAGAAAAAAGTAAATCTTTTTGAAATTTTGCATAGAAAATATGCTTAAAATTCCAAAACTTAGGGGCGGCACCGCCACCAAACCTAATTTGTAAATATATTTAATTTATTTATTTTAAGTTTTTTTTAAATATTAAATTTTTAGGCGAAATAAGACGTAGTGAAAATGAATACACAAAAAATTTGTTTGTCAGATTTTACGCACCTTTTCCTCTACGCGTTCGTCTGTGCCCGGTTTTCTTTTGCTGAGTTAAAGCGTGACGGCGCGGCCCAACCGCTTGACGAACACCAATTTTTGAATTCCATCAATGCCATTTTTGCCAGCAAAAAATCCATTCCGAATTGTTAAACATTTGTCTGCTTGTGAACCATCCAACCTTTGAAAACAGAAAAACGTTAAAAATTGATAAAATTTAGGCAAAAATGGTTTTAAATTATTTTGATATAAAGTTACTCAAAAAATCCTCGAAGGTTTGCGAATTTTTGGGGAAAATGGGCATTGTTCAAGAATATAAAATTTTCATTCTAACAAATTTTTACGAAATTTAATTTAAAATATGAAATTGAATAAAAATTTCAACGAAATTTATAATTTAAATAATATAATTTATAATAAAATTAATTTTTAATTAAATTAAATTTGTGAATACGGAGAGATTATTAGAAAATAAGTTAATAGGACTTATTACAAAGATCATTTATTGTTTATGATTTATAAACTTAGATTTAGAAAAAAAAGAAAGAATAAATGATAAATATTATTCTATAATAAGAAATCGAATCTCAGATTTTTTCACTATTTAAATAGAAAAACCTAAAAATTCTGTTAAAAAGCAATGCTTGAACAAATTTAACAATATATTTGCTGGATTTGGTGATTTGCGGATACTTTCTTTATTCGACACGCCGCGCGGACATCGATTTTAGCGCAATGTTCCACAAAATTTGGGTGGGCGAAGCAAATGTCCGGTGCGCAATTATTTATTATAAGCAAAATTATTGGGGGCAGAAAATCGAATTAAATTATGACATTTTATAATGGTTTTTCTCAAAAAGTTGGCGAAAAAACCGAAAATCCAATAAAAAATGCTAATTAGGCACCAGGAACGATTTTGAACTTTAAAGAAAAGACGCCAATTTTGTGTCATTAATATGAGAGTAATAAAACAAATATTATTCAGACATAAATTACATTAAAATAAAAAGGAATTAATAAAAGATTACCTTTTCAAAAATAAAGTAAAATCATAATGAAAAAAAATAATTTAAAATATTTACAAAAATACAAAAAAAATAAATAAAAATGATAATACGTCATTTATTTAAAATGAACAATGTTGAAGCATTAAATGCTTTTGCTTGAGGTCTAAATTATTGTGTAAATTTTTTATGAACAGATTTTTTCTGCGATTTTTTTTCTATTTTCATCATACATTTCTTTTTATAATAACTATTGAATGCAAAATTCTATCAAAACATATGAAAAATAAAATAATCAATCATTGAGCAAAAATTGCCATTAAATAATATGTAATGATTAAACAAAGTCAATTGTATTGAATACTATATAATAAATAAAAAATTAAATTAAAAATCATTTATTTTGAAAATAAAATAAAGTAAAACTTTTATAAAATACATAAAATTAACCTAAAAGAAAGTAAAAGAATGTCATTCATTATTGTTAATAAACCAAGGAAAGTTCACAAAAACTATCATAAAAATCAATGATTATTAATCATAATTTATAAATTATTTCAAATCCGAATATTATAAGAATTAATATACAATTTATAATAAAAAAAATATAAATATAATATGCTTCACAGCAATAATTTTTGTTTGCCGCAGAGAAAAAATAAATCATTTAATATTTGAACACAATAAAAAGATAAATTTTCGTAATTTTTTTAACATTTTAACAAAAACCTATAAACCACCATGAATTATTAAATTAAAGTCCCACAACTTGATGATTGCTGAAGCGTTGAACCTGCACATGCTAATGAGTTTAATATTGTCGTTAAATATTTATTTATTTAAATTCTGAGTCCCAATATTTTTTTAATCAAATCTAAACTCAAGATGCTGCTGAAAATGAAAATTCAATTCTTTTGAGAAATGTAATTACAAAACAAGCGTAGGTAGTTTAGCTATTTTTATAATATTCTTAGGTGTGACTAATTGAATAATTAGTTGAATATTGTTTTCGTTAATTTTATTTTAGAAAAAAAAGTAAAATGAAATCTTTTTGAAACAATTTAAAATTTAAATTAAGAACAAATTTAATTTAATAGAAATCAAACGGTAGCCTTGTAAATTAATAATATTAAATATGTTATTAATAAATAATAATAATCTTAAAATTCATTGATATTTATTATCCTAATTCAAAATAGAGAAAGAATTTATTTACTTTTAATAAAATTATAGTCTAATTAAATCATTTTGCATACTTCCCGTGCGGTCTGCGCTGAGATATTGATAAATATAGAAAGAAGATTAATTTATTAAACTACTTCTTGATTATTATGGTAAATGAATTCAAACATTATTGAGGCCGTTTGAAAAAAATTATATAATTTTATTATGAATAGGGCTCGAAATTATATGGACAAAAAAACGTCAAATATGGACATAAAATATGGACTAAAAATGCCCGAAATATTGACTAAAAAGCTCAAAAATGGCCAAATATGGACCAAAATATGAATTAAAACTGCTAAAATCTATGTTTTAAACTCTCAAAAATTCCAAAAAAGGTTTATATATTAAATATTTGTTTAAATAAACTAGAGTTGGTCGGGACCGGGACCGGGACCGGGATCGGGACCGGGACGGGAATTCCCGGTTTTTTCAGGTCCCGGTCCCGATCCCGGTTTTTGGATAAACAGAAATCCCGGTCCCGGTTTTGCCAGTCCCGGTCCCGGCGGGACTAAATAAGCACTGGTAAGAATGGGGGTCTAGGTGAGAAAAGAGAAGGGAATTGGTGAGAAGGAGAAATTTTTGAGAAAAAAATTAAATTATTTATTCATTTAATTGCATTTGTTTACATCGGTATGTTGTCTATTGGCTAAACCTTCTGACTTTCATTATTTGTCTCTTGGGTTCAATTCCTCGATGGAAAAGAAACTTTTTTATATTTTCTTTATCATTATTTTTATTGAATTTAATTAATAAAAACATTTCAACTTAAAAAAATTATTTTTTTCATTTTTAACAGCCTAAAACCCCACAAATTAATCAAATATTTGGTCATTTTTTGACAAATTCAGTTAACATATTTCACTCAAATTTTCAAAATTTTTCCTGCGGTGCCTATCGGCACCGCCGGACCCCCCCCCCCCCCAATGTTCCAAAAAGTTTTTTTAAAAAACATTGCCACTAAAACAGTGATTTAAAAATTTTAAGAGATTGTAAATTTGTTAAAAAAAACCAGAATTTTGGGACTCAGAAAATTCCAAGACGCCCGCCCCCCCCCGAACTAAAATTTTTTAAAAATTTCCAATGAATAATGGAAAAATTCTTCGAATCCCTCCCCCAAACGAAAATTTAAAAAATTTTATGCGTATATTTTTGAATGTAGGCAATTTTCGTAACAAAGTGCACTCAAATTTTCAAATTTTTTTCAAAAAAATTTTCTCTTGGAAAAATTCCCGGTTGGTCCCGGTCCCGGCTTTTCTCGCGGTCCCGATCCCGGTCCCGGTCAAAAAACTTGGTCCCGGTCCGGTCCCGACTTTTCTGGTCCCGGCAAGTCCCGGTCCCGTTTTTTGTCAAATTTCCCGGTCCCGACCAACTCTAAAATAAACTGAAAAAGTACAATAAACAACCAAAAAATGGGTTTAAAAACTTAAAAATGCAAATTTTTATCGTCGTCCACTGTATAAAAAATACTTTCAAATTTGCCAAAATTTCGAAAAGAATTCTCATTTAAAAAAAAAAGAAAGGTTCGCAAAAAATGGTAAAAATATTTATTAAAAACACCAAAATCACGACGGAAACCCAAATTTTTCGTATTTTTGGGGTGTAAATTTTAAAATTTCCAAAAAGTTGAACTTTAGGGGTGTATTTTTCGCTTTTTTTCATTTCTTGTGAAAATTTGCCAAAAATGGCCGAAATATGGACTAAAAATGAAAAAATGGCGAAATATGGATTCATTCTCGAAAACCCTCAAAATATGGATTTATATGGACTAAAAACCTTTAGCAAATCAAAAAACTTTAACGCAGAAATGCTATTTTTGATCGCCATTCTTCATAGCATATGCGCAGAAAAAATATGTTAAGCCATTTAATTTCGAGCCCTAATTATGAACAAAGATCTAATAATTATTTAATAAACTAGCGATTCAATTAAATAAATAAAATTAAAAGTATTAAGTGGTGCCGAAGAAGAACGTGGTACAGTCGAGAATATCCTAAGTGTTAAAAAAATATTCAATCAAATTATTCTATCTTTTAACAATAAATAGATTTTTTATTCGTATTAGATTACATAAACTAATTTTTATAAATATTTTTTGAAATCTTTTAACAAATAAGAATCTATTAAAAATTTAAAGCAGTAATACCGAGAATGAAGTTTAATTTTCTCATATAAAAATAAAATTTTAGTTAAAAAAGATAACAGAATGCAATGCTATATACTTTTAACCTGTTAAAGCTAATTGTTTTCATATTTGTAATATGAACATTTTTTTGTTTAATTAAAAAATTGTAATTAAATTTTGACGAAGTACATAAGAAAAAATCTCGCATGTGTAACTACAAAAAATGATGATGATAAGATTTTGCTTATTATTTAGTTGTTAAAAAAACATAACTAAATATTGAAAATAAGTATTTTTAATCGATATATATCACAAGATTATTAAAAATAATTTATCTTTTTTTAAATTTTTAAAAATAAATTAATAAACAGAATATTTAAAAATTTATTATACGCAAATGAAGAAGCCAAGAAAAGAAATCATTAAATTATTTGACCAAATAAAAAAGCGAATAAATAGTAATACTTTATTAAAAAATTATATATTTTTTTATAATATATTTTTTACAAGAAATAAATAATAATTCTATTTATAAAAAAGGAAAGTTTATTAATGCAAAAAATATACATTAAAATATTAATATTTGACAATGGAAAAGCTGCAACTGTTAGATAAAATAATTCAATGTTCAAAAAAAAAATGACAACTAATAATATTAATTAGGGTTAAGCTCCGACCCCGAGCCCCCCGGCCCCCGACCCGACCCGAGACGTTTTTTGGACCAATCCCCCGACCCGACCCCCGACATGTCATCCCCCGAGGTCCCCGACCCCCGACTTTTTGCCCCCCGACCCCCCGACACTATTTCGGGGGATTGGGACTCCGAGCGTTTTAAAAATTTAAAAGTTAATTCATCCATGAAGGCGGGAAATATTGAAAATTTTTGAGATTTTGAACAAATTTTCTTAATAAAATTCATTAAAAATTACGAAAAATTTTGCGGCGGCGCCTATCGGCACCGCCGGTCCTACAAAACCATGGTGCCGATCGTTAATTAATTTTAAAAATATGAACATCAAGGCCGTAAAATAAGATTTTAGGGTCTAAAATAATAACAATTAGCAACATTTTTCAAATCAGTAAATTTTTACAATTTATTTGATCAAAATGCTATCAATTTTAGGGCCGTGGTGCTGATAGGCGCCGCCGGGAGAATTTTTTTGAAAATTTGAGTTCATTTTGCCCACAGATTTTCACCAAAAATGACCAATTTTTGCGCGATTTTGAGTCAAATTTTTAAGAACAAATAAGCTTTTGCGAACCGGCGGTGCCGATCAGGGGTGGGCCGCGCATAGAAAAATCCCGCGGTCGCGCATCACGGATACATAAAAATGGCCATTTTAAAGTTTTTTTTCTTAAAAATCAGCGAAGTAAAACATTAATCTGAAAACAAATTAAAAAGTTTAGGTGAAGCCTGTAAATAAGAAAATCTTAGAAATAAGGACAAATTTCAGTACATTCGGGACCAAAAGATCAAAAAATTTTGTGGCAGACCTTAAAATTTCTTGAAAAATAGTGAGATTATAAATATATTTAAGAAATCAGAAGAATTTTTGTCGCTACCCCAAAATTAGAATTCTTATAAATAAGAACAAATGGAAGCCCCTGGTTTAAAGGCTAGCCTAGCTTGGACTCACTCTTGCTGGCGCTAACGAAATCAGATGATTAAAGTGAGAAAAAAGGAAGATTTACGAGCATTTAAAAATAGAGTTTTTCGTTAAAAAATTTCGTTGATCACTACCCGATCGGGGTCCCCGACCCCCGACAATTGAGCTCCCCCCCGACCCGACCCCCGACATGTCGCCCCCCGAGGTCCCCGGCCCCCGACTTTTTGCCCCCCGAGGGCTCGGGGCTTAACCCTAATATTAATTGTTAAAATGAATTTTTAATACAATTTAAGATACGGCATAATGTATGATAAATAATATCAACTTGAAAATATTTCAGGAGAAAATGTAAAATACAAGTAAATTTACAAATTGTCCATGAATTTCAAATTCGGAAATCCGTTGGACGAGTCCTTAGATTTCCAATAAAACAATTTACAAAAAATAAAATAAAATTTCATATAAATTTTGAGAAGGTTCATAATTCTAACAAAATTTACATCAAAATTTATTTCAAAATTTGAATTATTAAATATTACATTTAGGCTTAAAATTACTAATACAATATTTATCTATTAAGTAAATCAAAAACAAATTATCTCTGAATTTATAATTAAGCAAAAGTTCATAAAAAATAGTTTAAAAAATAAACAAAATATACGTATATAAATTAAATAATGGTCGTCTAAATACAACATCCTTTACTCAATAAATATTTATACTATTAGATGAGTTGGAATTCTTATTATTATTCAAATAAAATAAATCAATTATAATTTCAGTTAATATCAAAAAAATTTATCAATTTAAAGTAATTTCGAACAACAAAAAGTAAAGAATTTAAAATTCCTTTTAATGAAAATTGCAACATTTAAATAAGCAAGTTTAATTTTCATAAGTCAAAAAAGATTTTTGCAACAAATAAATTTAAAAAAATATTTAAATTTTCAAGAAAGAAACAATGTATATAGAGTAAGAAATGAATAATTATTAACAATCTCCAAAGTGTATTTTATACAAAAAATTACTGTATAATATTGATATAACATAATGGAATAAAGAATTTAAAAGGAAACACCTTTTAAATAAAATATTTGAAAGCTTAAAATTTATTAAAAAAACGAATACAATTACACATATAAATAAACGCTCTATAAATGGTGTATCTTGTAAATAAATATTCGAATTTATAAAATTTGCACATTTAAAAAAACTTATGTAAAAAAATTTATATACATACAATATCTGTACAATATCAATGCAAAAAATATTTTTGGACTACTAAATGAAATTAAGTCTTTTTTATGTTTGCTAAACAGTAAATAAAGTTTTTTAATTCATTGTTAAGAGTTGATAGCTATGTATAAAAAAATAATTATTGAGCAAAAAACACAGATAAAGAGATTGCCTTAAATAATATTTAATGTTTAGAATAATTTATTAAAATTAAATACTTGTCAAACTGGATAATGTTAATAAATTGTCATCTCATGAAGTTGTAATATTAACGCTTAGAATAAGAATAGGCAATCGCAATAATCGTCCAAAAAATTTTTCCTTTAAAAAAAACGTTATTAAATTTATAATTATTAAAAAAATTCAATTATTAATTGATGGATTCTAAATTGAAAAATGTACGGAAATTTTTATTAATAGCAATTTAAATAACCGAAGAAGATATCATGTCAGAGCTGATCATGAGAGTAAAAATTAATAATTTTGACTCAAAGCATAAAAAATAAACGAGAAATAAAACATAAATTAAAAATAATATTTAAATGAAGCAATAAATTTAAGAAAGCCCGAGCAGTGGACATGAATAATTGAATTGTTAAATATAAATATTTAAATGAAATAAAATGTAAATGAATAAAATACATAAACATAGAATCACAAATTTTCTGTAGAAAAATTCGATAAATTAATAAATTATTTGTAAATAATAACCAAATTTAAATATTCAAAACAATGAATCTACAACATTTATATTTATTTTAAGAAAAAAATGATTTTCATTAAATAAATAACGCAAGACATAAAAATTCATGAATACTCCTTAAATAGACGCAAAGAGTTAATTATCGCAATAATATTGTTAAAATAAAGCAAATAAAAAAATTTATATATTTACTCAAAAACCCACAATTCATATATTTTCGTCACCGAGTCTTAAATCAAATAATTAATCGCTTATTAATTTTTTTAAATATATCCAGGAGTTATACCCTACCAATTTAAAAAATATTAATTCGAGACACAAAAATTAAAGCAATAAACATCTACATACATTCATCACAAAGATTTATATAAGCAAGTTTTTAATGACACCGTGAAAGAATTAGCAATTGAAGCGCCACGAACACACCATGGTTGAAAAAAACCGAATCGATGAACGAAGAATAAAATATAAAGTTTATAAAGCTGAAAAATCTATAAATTAAAAACATAAGACTTGAAAAAACACTATAGCCTACCATGACTATTTTATAGTTATCAATAAATAAAAGAAAACCTCGTTGTTTCATTTTAACTACGCAAATAAATTATTTTTTTATCAATTTTTATTAAAAAATAAAATTATATTAAAAAAAAATTATACAATAATAACAGAAATTACTAACTATATTATTAATTATTATTAATGAAAAGTTAAAATCATATGCAAGTTATTTAAAAATATTAGGCCACTGAAAATTCCAAGTTCATTTTTTAAACAGAGAAGGTTATTGTTGAAAATTAACAAAATTACATAAAACACCAAAATATCGCAGAACTTAGAATTACTGAAAGTAACTTGAATAAAAAGAATAAAGAAAATTGAGAACGACTTTACAAAAGTCTAAAATATAATACTTATAAAATTATTTGAAAAATAAAATAATAAAATAACTAACACAATAATCCATGATAAAAAAGAGGCAAATTATTTAATATGAGAGAATAGAGAACATAGTGAGGAATCTGCGTCTCTTACCAAAAGATTCAGCGAAGAAGGGAAGGGAATTCTCTTCCCATAGCACTGTCTATTGAAATTATTTTCTCTACGTATGACTGGGAATGAAATTCACCACTCTCTCATTTTTACACTATCTCTCTACATAAAATTATTACGGAACCCGTCAGTTCGGCCCCGCACGGTTCGGCCACAGCCATTGTTTTGACTATATCTTTTTTCTTTGTCACCCAAATCCAACATTCTTGGTTCATTGATATTTATTATCCTAATTCAAAATAGAGAAATTATTTATTTACTTTTAATAAAATTATAGTCTAATTGAATCATTTTGCATACTTCCCGTGCGGTCTGCGCTGAGAAATTGATAAATATAGAAAGAAGATTAATTTATTAAACTACTTCTTGATTATTATGGTAAATGAATTCAAACATTATTGAGGGCGTTTGAAAAAAATTATATAATTTTATTATGAATAGGGCTCGAAATTATATGAACAAAAAACGTCAAATATGGACATAAAATAATAAAAATGTGATGAAAAATAAAACTTGAGTTTAAATACATTTGTGGCTTTTTGCAAAATTTAACATTTTTTAATTTTATAATTTTGAATTCAAGTTTGCTTTTCTTTGTACATTTGTAAAACATTGGCTGCAGCCCAAACCCATCTCGAACCTTTGACTTAAATCAAAAAGAAGCAAAAATACAAACTAAATTCGCTTGATTTATATATTTATATTTATCCACAATAAATATGTTTATAAATAAAATAATATTTCAAACCCACAAAAAATAAAATTTATAAAAAAATAATTTTTGATCGTTGAGTTTTTTCTTCCCATTTTATTAATAATATAAGAAATAATAATAAAAATAAAATTCAACAACAATTATAATTCAAAATAAATTAAATCTTACATATGCAAAAATTTAGTGAGATGATAAATGAATGAATTTTAATGTATTCATTGCAAAGATTTCAAATTAAACAGATAATAGAAATTGAACACATTGTTTAAATAAGTTTCTTATGTTAATTTAAGAAACACAGTATTACCCAAGATGTAGTTTTTCGTTAATAATATCAATAATTTATTTAAAAAATCAATAAATCAACTAATTCAGTACAAATGAATTGCATTCGCTCCAAATTTCTAACGTAACAACATGATAATATTCATTATTGTATTAAGAAAGAATAAGTTAAGGTTTTACAGATTTTCAATGACAAAATACGAACTTCTTTTTAGTGAGAATATAAAATTAAACTATAGGTCATTTTATAGAGTAGATAAACGCTGGGTATTTGGAATGTATGATACGCAACAAGTGGTTTCCAAGAATATGTCGACGACAGGCGCCATGATATTCTTAATTTGACAATAAATAATGCAATTTATACTTATACATGAATTATTTTATATGACAAACTTTAACAGATATATAAAAGCTGCTGTCTCTATTAAACTCTTAGAAATTATCAAAATCACATGATATAAACAAATAATTTAATTTAAATAAAAATTAAAATAAGAAAATAATAAGAAAGGAGATTTAGATTAAACAATTTTTTTTTATTAAATAGTTGATTGAACTTAAGAAAAGAATGTTCAAAGCACTTAAAAATTAAAAAAAGAAAATGCAAAAGAAAAACGAAAAATAAAAAATTCTACGAATAAAAAATAATTAAAAATTAATATCATTAATACTAATTTAAAAACTACATAAATATTAAATACCATCAATTTATAAAAATATTACCTTTTATTAAAAAATGGTCTAATATAAAATATTTACTTAAATAAATACTAATAACAATTTAACTGAAAACCGTTTTCAAGAAATTGACGAATTGTCCGTGAAGTCCAATAAACAAAAGGAATGCGCGTGAAATTTAGTCACATGAAAAATTAATTAATAGGACATAAAGTTATACATTAATATTCTTTTAAATTCAGCAAAAAAAATTAATATAAAAACCGTTTTAAAAAAATAATAAAATTTCCCAAGTAAATAAATATTAATCCGCGCACTCAATTAGGATAAAATGAAATTGCATGCATGGAATGTGGACAAGAAAGAATGGCTGAACAAGTCTGACTTTAATTTGAATTCTCCTTCCATTATATTGTAAATTAATAAAATATTTAAAAAAAGAACCAAACCAAGACATTCAGAAAGTTGGATTTCGTGACATTATAAATTTGACTGATTATCATAGAAAGTTGAAATACTTCAAATTAATTAAAAAAATATTTTTTAGCAACGTAGTATTGCTTTTAATTCTTGATAAAATAATTAAATTTTAATAATATTAAAAGATAAGAAATAAAAAGATGGAATATAATCAGGGTGCACAGAAAAATTATTCAAAAGCAGAAGTTTTGCTCAAAAAATCAAAGATTTTTGGGCCTAAACTATGTTATTTATGATTTATTCAATAAAATATTATATTTTCTGCCTCCTATTATCATTATATTATTTTGAAGTAAAAAATAAGTATTATACAGAATTTTTGCTATACTCAGACTTTTGCTGCAAATTTTTCAAAAAAGTTTTGTGATAAATACAAATAAATTCCACAGCACAGTAAAAAAAACATAGAAAATTCTCAATTAAAAAAACATTAGAAAATAATAATAAAATTAATGGATGTTATAAAAAGGGTCGCGATTTTTGATCGATCGCGACGAAAGACATTTTTAAATTGATATTTAATTTGTAATAAATTTAATTTCTGTCGATTCAATTCTTTATTTTATATCGTCGAAAAGAATAAAATAATTCCATATAAATTATTTAACATTTCTTTTAATGTATACACATTCACACAGTATAAAAATATATTTTTATCAATGTGCAGATTTTGGAAACAAGTTTAGAAATTCAAAAATACATTTAAAATATCAAACTTTTATAATGAGAAAAAAATTATTTAGTAAATATCTAATAATTTAAATCAAAATACCTAAGCAATGATATAATTAAGTTTTAATTTAATATATCAATAAAACCTTAGAAAAAAACTAAATTTCTTTTAAAAACTAGAAATTATTTCTTAAAAAATAACGATCATTAATATATTTAAATGCTTTTTCAAGAAAAAATAAATAAAATGAAAATTGTGGAATGAAATTTGTAAAAATGTTAACAAATAAATTAATAATTTAAATTTAAGTATCCGAGTTTTATAGTCAAAATATTTTCTAATTAAACTATTTAAAAATAAAATCAAAGTTTGCTTGAAAATGAAAATTATTAAATTTCTTAAATTAAAGTTGATTATCATAATAAGACAGCGCTTACACTTATTAATAAACAAAAAATAACATGAAATTTTAAAAAATTTATAAAAATTAAAAAGTTATATTGGCATTTTTGCATGTTAAAAAAAATAATTGTTGAAAAAAAGATGCAACAATTCCTAAAATCATTAATTTTAAAAATGACTATTTAATTTGATTCTTTAATAAATTCATTATCTTCTTCGGTTGAGTATTTAGAAGTCAAAAAACCGGGGATTAGCTATGAAAATTTAAAAAATATTATTCCATATTTGTTTTTTTGATGTTAATTCATACAAGAAAAAGGAATTACAGGGTGTTCCAAGAGAATAAGGAAACCCTATTTTTTTCCAAATTGGGGTGTTCATTAATATAAGAATTCAATTTTAAACTCAAATATTTCAAGCAATCAAAAAATTTGTGTCAAATCATTTTATGGATGTTTTTTCTGTTCTGCTAAAAACAATTTTTGGTTTTTTTTTACATATTTTGATCACTTCTAAATTAATTGTTTACAAATAAAGAATTGCTCTGTTAAGCTTCGATCGGTTTCGCCAACCCTTCGGGTGCCCGCCCTTTCGATCAGCAACATTCAATGGTGATCTGATCGATTTGCGATCACCGCAAAGTGCCAATTCGATGGCAATTGAAGAAGTATTAAATGAGTTGGTACACGAGTTCAAAGAATTATTAAGTTTGACCCATTGTATCTGAAGCTGCAACAAATGAAAACGGCACAAAAACGAAGGAAAGTGCCATGGTCGGCCCATCATCATAAGTTTCCAACGAACAGCTCCATCTTGTCGATGGTTGTTCTACAGTTCCATGCTCATCTTTAGACATTGCTAAGGCGAACAAGGCAAGCAGCTGCAATGGACACGCGTCTTCTGTGGAATGATTAAATGTAAAGGAAGAAATGCTTAAGCATTAGGTGGTCTGTCTATCTGTGTTTTAAATTTTGTTTGTAAGTCAATTTTATGTAACTCAAAAAATGTGGTAAAATCCTTGAAATTTTACATACAGGCTGCAAAGCTTATTTTAAAACATAACGATAACGTGAATAGAGACAAAAACCCACGTGGCGATTTGAGCAAATTTTTAGTCAAAACAACGCACAGCCGAATAATTATCAATTTCCCGAGCTGAGAATTCAAATATTTGAGGAAATGCTTATTTTTGTAAGGTTAAAGGCTCGATCAAATCACTCAGTGGACACTTTACTATAATCATTATTAATTTGGGCTACTTTTATCATTTCAAATTTTGAAGAAACTGAGAGCAAGCAGAACAACCGCGCACAGAGCAATTCGTTCCAGCAAAATGTGTTCTTCCTTGGCTCCGGTGTTGGACTGTTTTGTGATCGACGAAGATAGCACCATCAAATTGCTTGTCCACCAAGATGACACGTAAGCAGCGGAAATGATTTTTTTAAAAGCATTTTTCATATTTCGGCTTCTTGTCAAAGGGTTCTAATTCAACCCCATGACTAATGAAGAAAATTTTTCAAAAAATTTTAAAAGAAACACTTTCTCCATGTGATTTGAGTTTTGTCCCTACGGAATGCCCCTCTGGCTAAGCTTATCCTTCCACTGTTTTATATATGCTTGACCGAAAAATAAGAGGGAGAGACACAGAGAGATGTGCGAGAGAGAAAGGGAGAGAGACACAGAAAGGATGAAAAAGAAGAGAAGGAGAGAATGGGACGGGGAGAGAGAGAGAGGGAATGAGACACGAAGAGGGTGAGAGGGAGAGAGACATAGAAATGAAAGGGAAGAGAAGGAGAGAATGGGACGGGGAGAGAGAGAGAGAGGAATGAGACACGGAGAGGGTGAAAGGAAGAGCGAGAGCCAATTTTAAATTTTTCACATGATTAATCTTATATTGCGGAACCGCTCAGTTGAGCCCCGGCACGTTTGGGCCCCAGCGGGTATTTGGCTATAACTTTTTCTTTGTAAACCAAATCCAACATTCTTGCTATCATTCGAAAGCCCTAAGTGTCCTCTAAAAATTTCGTTAAGGTTCAAAAAAGTTATGGCCAGAAGAATCCAAAAAAAACCAAAATTTTCCAACCTTTTTGGCCATAAATTTGTCAAAATTGACGAAATTTTTTGGAATATTGCATGCTATTAGAGCACCTGAAGAGCTCTTCCAAGATTGTTAGATCCAAAAACATGCTGGGGCCCAAACGTACCGGAGCCCAAATGAGGTAGACCGTTTTATTGGATTGGTATTATTTTGTGATCATTTATTTTAAACATTTCTTTACTTAAAATTTGCCTAATTGCTTTTTCCTTTTCCGCAGTTTCCAAGACCGTCTGCTGCGCGAGTGCGTCGTCCGTCGGTGGTTGGCCAATGCGTCGTCCGTGTTTCTGTTCGACATCGTTTTCCAATTGGTTGAGGCGTCGACGCCCAAGCTACAATGCTTTCACCCAAATGATCATGGATTCGTTGAAGAGCAAATTTCCTCGGCTGAATTTCCTCGCCCACACTTTGGCCCAATTTCGGGCAATCCCCTCGGGGGTTGAAGCGAGGATATGAACAGACTCAGCTTCATCTCCGAACTTTACAAGTGAGCCGTAAAAGCGATACCAATCAGCAGCATAAGGCTCGGAAAAATTCAAGGACATAAAAATTGATTAGTTGCTTTCAAAGACATTGAAACGGTGCCCAATCGGGATTTTAGATGGAATTGTCGGTTGAAATCCAATGCCACTGGTGATCATTAGTGCTTTACCAAGTTGCATTTGGTTGGACGACTTTGTCCTACTTAATTTACTCCCTCTCCAATTTCTTTAAAAATTTAATTATTAAATTTTCAGCGAAAAGAATGAAGGTCGCATTGAGTCGGTGCATGTCAATTCGTACGAAAAATGGAAAACCCGGAGAAAATTTATGTATATTTTGTTCATCCACCAATTTCTTCTATGTTTAAGCATTGGCATACGTAACATAAACGAATAAATGTGCCTCATTTTGCCTGCCCACCTTTCTAAGATGTACAAATTTATTTAAAGTATGCCATTTTGGCAATATGCAAAAGCGATGACAAAATAAGCTGGCACAATTTAGACCAGTCCAACAGAGCTCCGTGACTTGTGCTTTGATCAAAGAAATAAAGTTTAAATATTAATTCATAAATTTGAATTATTAAATTTTGTTCAAAAGACCGAATTATGCATATTATATGAGGTTTTTGTACGATAAACGTTTTTCATAAGGTACCAAATGATTTTTTAAGTGCTTAATGAGTTTTTCCAAAATGTAGAGATGGCAACTTTTGTCTCTATTAATTTTCTTACCGTTCAGAGAATGCAGAATCCAGCCAAAAATATGAATTTATAAAATTGAAATCACTATTATGAATTATATCAATAAAATGAATGATAAATAATATATGAATATTTTGGTTTGTAATTTTATGCATATTTTTTTAGAATATTTATTTAAGGTAATCTTGATCATAAAAATATGTCAATATTTTTCATAGTCAATTTTATATTTCCAATTTAAGTTTTTCAAAATTTTATATACTATTTTTAATTGTTTTTAATTTATTCCTATTCCTCTTTACATTTTACAATTTTTTATTTTTTTCGTTTTTTGTAATAAAGTTTTGTAACAAACTCAATAACACCTAAAAGCTTCACTAATTTTTTATTTTCATCATTTCGGCATAAAATTTTTTATATTTTATTTTAAAAGCTCCAGAACCGCGAACCCAACGTGGTTTTGGAAGCGGATCACCATCGTCAAGTTTTTGACCTCTTTCTTTCGACAATGCCCTTAACATTTTTTCCATCTCGACCTCTTCTTTGGCTTCGCCTTGCCGGGACTCAGTTTTGGCATTTACTGGTGGCTGTTCCGGCAATTATTTCTCCGCCCAACCCTTTTCTTCCTCTTTGAGTTCCTCCTCCTCCTTTTGCTCATGCTCTCCTATGGGATCATCCATCTCTGCGCCTTTTCTCTTCCGCTTCCCGGTTTTCGCCTTTGCCTTTTTCACTTTGTTTCCCTCATTCTTCAACCGCTCACGGTACACTTTCCCTTCGTGGTATCGCTGCCAGTAATCAATTATTGACTCTTGGCAATGACTCTTAAGTGGGAGGGCGGGCGGTGAATTCGTGCCAAAATGGGGGGGGGGGGGAGTAATAAACAATTTAACCCATTTCCATTTAAAACATAAATTAAATTTATTTTTTATACAAAATTCAATATTTAATTGTTTCACTGCTGTTTTGGATAAACAATGCCGGCTGCACCTCTAAATCGGGCAATGATGACCCAATGGACATCGTTAATTTGGACCACATTTATAACGTAAACGTGCGCAGGTCCAACATTTAATTTAAGTTCAGCATTAAAAAATTAATTTGAATGACCTCTTAACAAATGCAGCTCTTACGGAACTTTTCATGCAATTAAATAATTATATATACAATATAAATTGCCTAATCACTTTAGCATTGTCGTCTTGACATATCTTGCCATGCCCCACTTGAAGAAAAGCCATGGATGGCAATGTGTTAATATCAGGCACTGACAAATAAGAAAAAAGTTCGAGTTTTAAGTCCACATCGGCGGTCTGATTCATTCACATAAACAAATGAGAAAAAAGTTCGATAGAAGAACAAGTTGTTTAAATTGAAAAAATTTGAAAATTTAATTTACCTAAGACGGTTTTACAGCAACTCTGAAAATTTACGATATACGACGAAATCGCGACCCGATTCGCAACCATCGGAGCTATTCATTAAGCAAAAGCAATTTTAATTGCGAAACGAGTTGAAATAATTTAAACACTTTAAGCCGTAAACTTTGTTAGCCTATAAATTTTTGTGCTCGGTTAAGTCATTTTGGTTCTCTTTGAAAGCTTTTCAGTTGATATTAATTATAAAAGTTGGTCAACTAACTAATACAAAAGTTATGTCATTTAAAAGGTTCCGGTGCCCAAATATTATCCTTTTTTGTGGCCGACCAATGCCTAAATGATCGTCATTCATGAACATTCTTTTTAATGGATTTTTAATCTTCGCTGCAGACAATTACAGCAAAATTAGTTGGAAAATGATATATTTTTTATATGAACGAGTTTATTCAAACAGATCAAATTCGCATTTAACATTTTAATGACATCATTAAAATGCCGTAAAACGCGTGAATAATTTTTCTGTGTAATCTTTGATGTATAAAATTGCATTTATTTTTTTAGAAATTTTAATTATTAGGCATGCGATTTTTAGGCACAAAAAATCACGAAATAGGCACCTAAAAAGGCATAAAAAAATCGCAAAATAGGCACAAAAATAGGCAAAAAATAAATAAATAATAATACGCTTTTAAGAAGCAAAATATATATAAACTTAATCCAAACACTAATTCTGCTTATGTTTCAATTGTTTTAAAGTTTTTTCGAATAAGGACAATTTTTAAACCAAAAAATTTATCAAGAAAAAAATAATAAAATTTTGAGGAACAATTTTTGAGAAGATTTTTTTCAATGGCGAAATAGACAAATAGGCATTAAGCACAAAAAATTTTTCAAAATAGGCAAAGTTAGGCATTATAAGTCATCGTAGAAGCCTCAACCCAAGCGGAAAATGCGTTTTTCTTGCTTATCTGTTCGTATTAAGTGCGCTAAAATTTTAGGCATTTACCCTAAAAATCGCATCCCTATTAATTATGAATTAAATTGCAATAATAATTTTGCCGTTTCCTTTTTTTCATTCGTTGCGATAATCCGGTTTTTGAACATTCACAAGTGTAAATAATGGCGATGCATTATCAAAGAAAGCATTACAATCTTTGATTGAGTGTTCTGTTAAAATTTCTTAAGGGGAACACCAAATTTTTTTTGAATTTAAAAAAATAATTTTCGTCCCTTCAAATAATTACCTATGAATCCCGAAACTATGCCGTATCAACGGATAAAATGCGAAAATATGCGTAATAGCTGAGACTTTTTGGAAAAATCCGACATGAATTTAAAAAAATAATTTTCGCCCTTCAAATAATTACCCATAAATCCCGAAACTGTGCCGTATCAACGGATAAAATGCGAAATTATGCGTAATAGCTGAGAGTCTTTGAAAAAATCCGACATGAATTTAAAAAAAAATTTTCCACCCTTCAAATAATCACCCATGAATCCCGAAACTGTGCCGAATTAATGGATAAAATGCGAAATTATGCGTAATAGCTGAGAGTCTTTGAAAAAATCCGACATGAATTTAAAAAAAAATTTTCCACCCTTCAAATAATCACCCATGAATCCCGAAACTGTGCCGAATTAATGGATAAAATGCGAATTATGCGTAATAGCTGAGAGTCTTTGAAAAAATCCGACATGAATTTAAAAAAAAATTTTCCACCCTTCAAATAATCACCCATGAATCCCGAAACTGTGCCGAATTAATGGATAAAATGCGAAATTATGCGTAATAGCTGAGAGTCTTTGAAAAAATCCGACATGAATTTAAAAAAAAATTTTCCACCCTTCAAATAATCACCCATGAATCCCGAAACTGTGCCGAATTAATGGATAAAATGCGAAAATATGCGTAATAGCTGAGAGTTTTTGGAAAAATCCGACATGAATTTAAAAAAATAATTTTCGCCCTTCAAATAATTACCCATAAATCCCGAAACTGTGCCGTATCAACGGATAGAATACGAAATATGCGTAATAGCTGAGAGTTTTGGAAAAATCCGACATGAATTTAAAAAATAATTTTCCGCCCTTCAAATAATTAACCATGAATCCCGAAACTGGGCTGTATCAACGGATAAAATGCGAAATTATGCGTAATAGCTGAGAGTTTTTGAAAAAATCCGACATGAATTTAAAAAAATAATTTTCCACCCTTCAAATATTCACCCATAATCCCGAAACTGTGCCGTATCAATGGATAAAATGCGAAATATGCGTAATAGCTGAAAGTTTTTGAAAAAATCCGACATGAATTAAAAAAAATAATTTTCCACCCTTCAAATAATTCATAATGCATCCCGAAACTGTGCCGTATCAATGGATAAAATGCGAAATTATGCGTAATAGCTGAAAGTTTTTGAAAAAATCCGACATGAATTAAAAAAATAATTTTCCACCCTTCAAATATTCACCTATGAATCCCGAAACTGTGCCGTATCAATGGATAAATGCGAAATATGCGTAATAGCTGAAGTTTTTGAAAAAATCCGACATGAATTTAAAAAAATAATTTTCCACCCTTCAAATATTCACCTATGAATCCCGAAACTGTGCCGTATCAATGGATAAAATGCGAAATTATGCGTAATAGCTGAGAGTTTTTGAAAAAATCCGACATGAATTTAAAAAAATAATTTTCCACCCTTCAAATATTCACCCTATGAATCCCGAAACTGTGCCGTATCAATGGATAAATGCGAAATTATGCGTAATAGCTGAAAGTTTTTGAAAAAATCCGACATGAATTTAAAAAAATAATTTTCCACCCTTCAATATTCACCTATGAATCCCGAAACTGTGCCGTATCAACGGATAAATGCGAAAATATGCGTAATAGCTGAGAGTTTTTGGAAAAATCCGACATGAATTTAAAAAAATAATTTTCCACCCTTCAAATAATTACCCATAAATCCCGAAACTGTGCCGTATCAACGGATAAAATGCGAAAATATGCGTAATAGCTGAGAGTTTTTGGAAAAATCCGACATGAATTTAAAAAAATAATTTTCACCCTTCAAATAATTACCCATAAATCCCGAAACTGTGCCGTATCAATGGATAAAATGCGAAAATATGCGTAATAGCTGAGAGTTTTTGGAAAAATCCGACATGAATTTAAAAAAATAATTTTCCGCCCTTCAAATAATTAACCATGAATCCCGAAACTGTGCTGTATCAACGGATAAAATGCGAAAATATGCGTAATAGCTGAGAGTTTTTGGAAAAATCCGACATGAATTTAAAAAAATAATTTTTCGCCCTTCAAATAATTACCCATAAATCCCGAAACTGTGCCGTATCAACGGATAGAATACGAAAATATGCGTAATAGCTGAGAGTTTTTGGAAAAATCCGACTCTCAAAAATTGTTCCTCAAAATTTTATTATTTTTTTCTTGATAAATTTTTTGGTTTAAAAATTGTCCTTATTCGAAAAAACTTTAAAACAATTGAAACATAAGCAGAATTAGTGTTTGGATTAAGTTTATATATATTTGCTTCTTAAAAGCGTTATTATTATTTATTTATTTTTTGCCTATTTTTGTGCCTATTTTGCGATTTTTTTATGCCTTTTTAGGTGCCTATTTCGTGATTTTTTGTGCCTAAAAATCGCATGCCTAATAATTAAAATTTCTAAAAAAATAAATGCAATTTTATACATCAAAGATTACATAGAAAAATTTATTCACGCGTTTTACGGCATTTTAATTATGTCATTAAAATGTTAAATGCGAATTTGATCTGTTTGAATAAACTCGTTCATATAAAAAATATATCTTTTTCCAACTAATTTTGCTGTAATTGTCTGCAGCGAAGATTAAAAATCCATTAAAAAGAATGTTCATGAATGACGATCATTTAGGCATTGGTCGGCCACAAAAAAGGATAATATTTGGGCACCGGAACCTTTTAAATGACATAACTTTTGTATTAGTTAGTTGACCAACTTTTATAATTAATATCAACTGAAAAGCTTTCAAAGAGAACCAAAATGACTTAACCGAGCACAAAAATTTATAGGCTAACAAAGTTTACGGCTTAAAGTGTTTAAATTATTTCAACTCGTTTCGCAATTAAAATTGCTTTTGCTTAATGAATAGCTCCGATGGTTGCGAATCGGGTCGCGATTTCGTCGTATATCGTAAATTTTCAGAGTTGCTGTAAAACCGTCTTAGGTAAATTAAATTTTCAAATTTTTTCAATTTAAACAACTTGTTCTTCTATCGAACTTTTTTCTCATTTGTTTATGTGAATGAATCAGACCGCCGATGTGGACTTAAAACTCGAACTTTTTTCTTATTTGTCAGTGCCTGATATTAACACATTGCCATCCATGGCTTTTCTTCAAGTGGGGCATGGCAAGATATGTCAAGACGACAATGCTAAAGTGATTAGGCAATTTATATTGTATACATAATTATTTAATTGCATGAAAAGTTCCGTAAGAGCTGCATTTGTTAAGAGGTCATTCAAATTAATTTTTTAATGCTGAACTTAAATTAAATGTTGGACCTGCGCACGTTTACGTTATAAATGTGGTCCAAATTAACGATGTCCATTGGGTCATCATTGCCCGATTTAGAGGTGCAGCCGGCATTGTTTATCCAAAACAGCAGTGAAACAATTAAATATTGAATTTTGTATAAAAAATAAATTTAATTTATGTTTTAAATGGAAATGGGTAAAATTGTTTATTACTCCCCCCCCCCCCATTTTGGCACGAAAATTAAAGTTGGTCGATGATCACGAATGGACATTGTTTTTGACTAATTTAGAATGCCGGACCCGAATTCGGACAAAAAAATGAAAATTCCAAATTTTTCATATTCACATTTCCGACACTTTCCTGATACTGACTGGTCATAGGACTGTCCAGGCAAAAACATTAATTTACAGAAGAAGAAAATAAGAAAAAACAAAATGTAAAAATTAAATGGAAATGTTTATTTAGAAAAGTCAAATGAATTGAGAAAGTTTGGTGGGTGGACAGCCAAAGCCACGCGAATTGCAAAAGCATCATTAACTTTGAAGGGATTGATTTTATGTGATGACTAAAAATATTGGAAAGTTATTTTTGTACAATTGTAGAAAAATTAAAAAATTCGAAAAAAACTTTTTACGAATTGATAAAAGACTTAAAAAAGTCTTTGATTTTCTAATTTCATTTTAATTATGAGAATTTTTTTAAACTTAATTTGAATTTCTAGAGAAAACGTCACACCTCTGCTAACTATAATATTGAATACATTTTATTCAAAAAGATAGTCTCGAAATTTGCAAGCAACTTTTTGTGCAATAAATAATTAAATTCCGTCCATTCATTTTTTTAATTGGTTTTTCTTATCATTCATCATTATTCATCACAGTGTTTTCCCCATCCATTCTCATTCTTTTCGCATATTTTGTCAAAACAAACTCCAAACCAAAAACAAAAAAGCACATTCCGACATCAATAAATGTTGAATTATAAAGCAATTAAAAATATTTAAATATTTTTTATAAAAGAATTTTCTATTTGTGTTTTTATTTGTTAAAATGGCGGACAACCAAAAAAAAATGTATTAAAAATATTCAAGGCATTTATCATTTATTTTATTGATATAATTCATTATTTGAGACCGCATTTTGAGGCAAATGCCTTTTTTTTCTGCGTATTAGTTTCGATATATTAATTATAAATAACGCATTTTCCACTTGGTTTGAGGCTTCTATGTTGACTTTTATTATGCCTTTTTTTGCCTTTTTCGGGATTTTCGTGCCTTAAATGCCTTTTTTGGCATTTTGCCGTTTTGGTGCCTTTTTTGGCGTTTTTGTAAGATTTTGGTGCCTTTTTGGTGTTTTTTCCGGAAAATTCCATTAAAAATGGAATAAAATCGGGAAAATACACCCCTAAGAACAGACTTGAAAAATTTTCAGAAAACACATCCCTAAGAATTGAAAAAATTTCAGAAAATACACACCTAAGAATTGAAGAATTTTCGCAAAAATTGATCGCCAAAATTATTTTTTTCTTGATAAAAAATTTTAGGTTTAAAAATTTCCTTATTCGAAAGGCAACTAAAGCCATACACCCGGACTATTCATCCGCGTGTGGTGGCAACTTAAGCCACCAATTCCTCCTCATCCCCTGCCGGATGTTGGCAACTAAAGACATACACCCGGCCTATCCATCCTTGGGTGGCAACTTAAGCCACCAATTCCTCCTCATCCCCTGCCGGATGTTGGCAACTAAAGCCATACACCCGGCCTACCCATCCGCGGGTGGTGGCAACTTAAGCCACCAACCCCTCCTATCCCTTGCCGGATGTTGGCAACTAAAGCCATACACCCGGACTATTCATCCGCGTGTGGTGGCAACTTAAGCCACCAATTCCTCCTCATCCCCTGTCGGATGTTGGCAACTGTTGTGCCGGCCGAGGGCAAACAATAATTACCAAATTTATTGAAGACAATATTAAATAACAAATGAAGCAAAGGGGGAATATCGATTGGGGATAAAGCAACAAATAAATGAAGTGAAGATACATGTGAAGGAATGGGTCAAAGGGCGGACTATTTATGGGGAGGAAAGCGGAGAGAGAGTACAGAGGCGAGGGACATAAACAAATAAATAATTGGGGCGGTCATTTGAGTCCCATCCCTAACATCTCCCCCCTTAAAAAGAAGTCTTTCCTCGACACGTCCGTCTGACACGTCCATTCTTTTCTCGACACGTCCATCTGACACGTCATTTCTTCTTCGGCATTCAAACTTTTCCATTGGAGTTTGCGTGGCGATCGCTTCCATTTTGCGATTCGAAGTCCACAAATCCGGTTCCTTCATACTTGACCGGTGAATACTCCTCCAAATTGTTGGCGTGGAATCGTCCGGTGTATCCATCTTGGAAGTGGACGTCGTACATCATTCCCTTTGCGGTTAATGACGTAGCCAATCTGCATCGGCTGTGATCCTCCAATTGTGATCACTTTCGCTTCGACAGCGAAATGTTTCGATGGACTTCGCCCTTCATTCTTTTGGGCATTCTTGGATTTGGACTTTGCAGGAAGTTCCTTCTGAACATTCTCTTCCTGCTGCACAACTTTCAAATTTCTCTTAAAGAATCCAAAAGTCCAAATTTGTCCATCATGTCGGTTCCAAACAAATTTTTGGACCCGTTCTCAAAGACAAAAAATTGTCCTTTCCTGATTTGCCCTCCAAAAGAGAATTTTGCAAATCCTTTCCCCAAGAATCGGCGCGTGGATCCGTCGTGAAGGATGGCCTTTTCCTTGCAATGGCCCAATTTCGGACTTCCAATTTGTCGGTGGGATTCTTGGCACAAAACTGTGACTTCTGTCCCCATGTCCATCACGAATTCCACGTCCTTTCCGTTCACTTCAATCGGCGCTTCAATCAATTTCTTCGGCTGCGTCCCATTTTCCAGCATTAATGCGCCAATTCTTACACAATTTGTCGCTTTTCCATCCTTGATTCGGTTGTCGTTCTTCTTCAACCATGCCTGATGCTTGGCACACATGCGTTCCAAGTGGCCAATCTTGTTGCATTTACGGCATTTCGTCTTCAAATGGTTGCATTTCTTCGGAAAGTGGCTCACTCCGCAACGCCAGCATCCGCGTTGTGCCAAATTTCCATACGAAGAAGCACTTTTGACGGAAGAACTGCTTGAGGATCCTTCTCTTTTCTTGTGCCCTTTCTTCACAGCGAATATGTTCTTGGTCGTTGTTGGCGGCTGCTCCAGCGTCTTTGCTTCGGAAATGGTAGACAAATAAACCTTCAAATCTTCGACGACATTGTCGTATTTGATTTGGTCTCCATCTGCCGCCAACTTTGCCAAAATCCGTGAACGTAGAATGCTTTCATTCGGCGCCTTCAATGAAAGGAGAAGGACTAAGCAATTAAATTGCTCTTCGTTCAATTTCTTAAAATTGAAGTCCCTTACAAGCCTTTTCTGACGGTTGATAAACATCCCAAATTCTTCTTCGTCATGCTTCACTGCGCGGAGGCACTCATAGCGGTCAATCCAAATGGATTGAGGTTTGCCGAACAAACCCTTGAGTTTCTCCATCGTCTGCGCAAAAGTGAACTCAGTCACCTTCTTTGGCAAACATGACTTGCTGTATTCGCTGTAGGCAACGCCGGCCAATTTCGTCATCAGCAATTTCACCTTCAATTCGTCCGGAAGGGTTGGAGCTGCACAATCAATCGCGAAATTGAAGCGATCAATCCAATCTTCGATGTTGGAGTGCTGCTCTCCCATTTCAAATTGTTCCATGTCCGGTAGCACTGGCAATTGCTGAGCCGACTGGCTTGCTGTTTTGGTTCCTCTTTTTTTGGTGCATCGCCAAAAATTGCGTTATTTGTTCCTGCTGCTTCGCGATTACTTGCAGCAATTCCCCTACATTCGGTTGTTGTGCAATTGTCCCTTTTTGTGGAATGTCGTTCACCACTCTTCTGTTAGTAGCGCCTAGCTGCTAACTGAGTGGGTGCGCGTGGATGATCTGATAAGTGTTGCCTAAACACAATACCAGAAGCGCTAAAATTTGTTCCACTAGCAGTTCAAAACGCGCTAGCAGGGACTGAACTGAAGTCTGTTTATTGTCTACAAGACAATAAACAAAAGCACAAATCCTCGGCGTTTGGTCGGTTCGTTTCTGTTGACCTTCTCCCGCCGCAAAAATTTAATTGGAATGATGTTTGTTGAATGCTACAAGCAAACAACAAAATTCCAAATTTGCTTCAATTAGATTGTCGACAATATTCAAAATAGGCCGCAGTATTGCTTCAATTGCAATAAAAAAAAACTGCTGCACGGGCGTCGCCAATTGTTGTGCCGGCCGAGGGCAAACAATAATTACCAAATTTATTGAAGACAATATTAAATAACAAATGAAGCAAAGGGGGAATATCGATTGGGGATAAAGCAACAAATAAATGAAGTGAAGATACATGTGAAGGAATGGGTCAAAGGGCGGACTATTTATGGGGAGGAAAGTGGAGAGAGAGTACAGAGGCGAGGGACAAATACAAATAAATAATTGGGGCGGCTACTTGAGTCCCATCCCTAACAGATACATTTATTATAATAAAATAAACATATTAAGCTCGAACTTTAATATAAAAGGCATTTAATTTATTTATGAAATGTTTTTAAAAATAATTATAATAAATCTTCATACTACGTGAATTTTCATAAAGAGATGAAAGTCAAAAATGTTAATATTATGAAAAAGAATAAAATTTAATATTATTACAAAAAAATTAAATAATATTCGCAGTATCAATTAATTATTTATTGATGTTAACAAGAAAAACACAAATAACAAAATCAAATTTAATTCTTTATTATACAAATTTTAATTAAATTAATAAGAGACAAGTCTTGTTGATTTTCAATTGTATTTATCTTGAACTTTTTAGTTTAAATTTTGTTTTTATAAGTACTATTAATAAAATTAACCAAAAGCATTTTCATTTATTTTGAAATTGAATTTAAGAACAAATGGTTAAATTATCTTAAATGATAAATTTATTATGAAATTTTTTGGTAACTTACAGGCTAGTAATTCGATTGAATATTTGAAACTACATTGGCGAACAAATGTACGGACCTTGCCAAGTTTGCGAGCAGGTTATACTTGATTAAAAACTAATTCAGTTAAATGATTAACGGTTAATTATGTAAAATTTCATTATATAAAACAATTCACCTTCAAAAAATGTTAATAATTTTAAAAATTTTAATCATTTTTCCTAACAATGTTTTTGAAAAATAAAATTAATATAACAATTTAAATGAATTTCCTGAAATAAAATATATGTATAATGAAAAGGAAGAGAAGGTCTGTAGGTGGAATAAATAATTCGTTATGAAAATTACTCATTTAAAAAATTTAAAAAAATCGATATTACATACAAAATTATTATTATTATAATTTAAAAAAAAACTAAATTTTTAAAATTTATATTTGCTACAATACAAAGCCAAAAAAATTTTTGTGACTATAGATGATCATAATTCTTTTGTTTTTTGCTAAAGAGTAATTAAAGTATAATTCATTATTTAAGTCGATAACTATAAGAAAAAAAAATTGGCAAAACTAAAGATAAATAGATTAGCTTAAATTAAATTTTAACTCTATAGAATTTATAAAATAAAATAAAAATAAATGGTACCAAACTATGTTTTATCACAAAATGCAGAATTCAACAGATGTAAATTACTAAGTTGAATAGTTAAACATAAAATATTTAAACGAAATAAAATGTAAATGAAGAAAGGAATAGAAAGGCAGAAAAAAGGTTTTTTTTTGTAAAGGATTAGTATACAAAAAATATTATTTCTATCGTTAAGTTTATTAAAGTAATATGAGTGTTCGCATAAGGGAGTTTGTTCGCTTATTTAAAATTCATGTTTTTTTAACCACAACAATAAAACTTTGCTTTCAAATACCAAAATAAATAATAGTATGATATACAAATATTATAATCATATCTATACGCATGTTGTTTCTGCTTGTGATTTTGCGTTAATTGAAATATGAAAGTATTGTTTTTTTATTGTTTTGTTTTTGCGTTAAAAAATGATTTGAAAATTAAAAGTTGTTTTGCATTTTTTCATTTTGGTTTTGTTTATATTTTATTTGCTATTCGTTTGTATTTTATCTTTTTTTTGTTATTTGTATAAGAAAAAGTTTGTTTTTCGTTTGTGTAAATGATTATGTAAAGAAAAAAGCAATTCCTTTTTGTATCTGTCTATTTTTAGATTTACTTTTTCATGATTCTTATTTCTCAAATTTTGTTCGTTGTTTTGATTTTGTATTGTTTGCATGAAACAAATATGCTTTAATGTTTAATTTATAATTATTCTTCGCTTTTGTTTATTTGTTATTTATCCAAATTGTATTGATTTAAATTAATTTTCTGCAGGTTTATAGTATCCATTAATGCTCTGCCGGTTCGGCAATATTTTTTAAAACCCGGCGCTGTCTGCCGGTCCGCCATTCATCGTATTATTTTTGAAGCTTTTCTGCAAATAAATCTACCGGTCCGGTCAACTGTCGCCCATTCAGCTTTTTTGACTGCGTTTGTGTTTTTCGAATTGTTTGAGAAAAAGTGTGGTTCGAGTAGAAAATTACATTAGTGTGGTGTGTGGTTTGTGTAAGATAATAGTGTGGCGTACGGTTTATGCGATTTATGTCTGTCAATTACATCAATGTGTTTGTGTTAGACAATAGTATGTTTTTTGTCTTTAGTGTGACACAATAATGTACATCTCATCCTTGAGACATAAGGTGAAATTTGTCAATTTTTTAAAATGTATTAAAAAATTTGGCTAATGATGAGCCAATTAGCGCAATTATAGAAACAATAATAAGGTTCAATATTACAAGGAATTGAAGAAAGTTCGGTGAACATGAGAATCACAGAATATTAATTCGATTAATGAAATATAATTAATTCTTTTAAATTACTAAAATTAAAGCCTTTTTAAATAATATTCGAAATAAGATTTTAAAAATTTAATAAAATAGTATACATTTGAATCATTAGAATAGATGTAAAGTTGACAGAAAAACTGAGAAAATAAAAAACAGAAATATTTGCTTGCGAACGCATAACACCCAAACAATGATATATAATACAATGTGTAAATAATATGATCAAAAAATAGTCCCGAAAGTTCTCGAAAATTATTATTTTATAAATTTTTTTATTCAAATGTAATTTTTTACGAAAAGATGGTCATAAAGAAATTTTAAAAAATACAATCTTATAATAATCATTTTTAAGTGATTAAAATTAAATTTGGTTCTTGTTCAAATAATTATAATTTTTTATTAACTATGCTTGATTAAGTACAAAAATGCTTACATTAAAGTTGAAAATATAATTTTGTCAAAATTTATCTTGAGTATTCAAATAAACCATTTTTCCAGCAGGAAGTATGAATTAATTACTAATTAAATTCGTACAAAAAAAAATACATTCAATAATTATTTAGGTGAATTTTTGTAAAAATTAATCTGAATTGGTCATTAAATGCGGTAATGCGATTAACTTGTTGACAAAAATAAGGGCCAAATTACTATTTAGATACAATGAAATTTGTTACAAAAATAAATTTTCAACAAAAAATTTATTCAAGAATATGGTATTAAATAAAGAATAAACCATGTTAATATTGAATGAATTGAATTATTATATTGATAAACATTTTGAAAATCACTGATTCCATTAAAATTATTTTAATAACAAATGAAATTATTTATTTATAAAGCTTAAAACTGTTTTGCAAAACGAGAAAATTATTGAATGGCTACAGATGGGGTGATAAAATTGGTGACCTTGGTTCAATATAGATTAATTATTATTTAAATTCCTCTACATTAAAATAATTGATACAATATTAAAAGGATATGTTATTATAAAACTAAAAGAATAAAAATTTTAAAATAAATTAATATATTAGCAAAAAAGGCTTTGAAACCATTTAAATGCATGCTCGCATTATTTAAATAAATAATTTATAATTAATAATGAAAGATCGAAAATTTAAAAATATTACTATCGAACACTCATAGTAGCACGGATTTACAAATATATAAAATAATGAATATAAATTTTACTGAATAGAGGAGAAATTAAAATTTTGCAAAATAATTGAAATATAATTAAATAAAGAAGCGTTATTTAAATAAAACAATGGAATTATTAATTTATAAAGCTTAAAAATGTTTGCAAAATGAGAACATTATTGAATGGTGCAGTGACAAAGGACCCACAGACAAAGGACCCACGGACAAAGGACCCACAGACAAGGGACCCACAGACAAGGGACCCACAAAGACAAAGGACCCACAGTCAAAGGACCCATGGACAAAGGACCCACAAAGACAGGGGACCCACAGACAAAGGACCCACAAAATAATAATTCAATTATAATTGTGGTTTTTAAAAATTCTTTATTGATTTTATTACTAAACAAAAACAATTATAAAACTTAACATTTCATTATAAAAATATTTATTGTAAAAACAATTGGCGCAAGCTTATTTGTTCCTTCGGCACTCAACAAGAAAAATATGATTATAATATTCCGATAAAAAAAATATAAGAAAAATTAAAATAAAGAATGAAAATAATAAAAACATATAATGTAAAATTAACTATTTGATAAGCTAAAGAATATTGTGCTGCTCTTCATCCAAGAATTAAAAGAAACCATTAATAACCATTGGAAAAGAACGAAATTTGTTGCATGAAAATAATTTAATTTTATGTATACTCGAATGATATGTTCTATAAATGTAAATTACATAAAGATAACAGGTTTTAATAAATAATTAGGGCTAAGCTTTTTAAGAAAATAAAATCAAAAAATATGAAAAAAAGATTTTCTTATTCATTTCTTAATTATATCTGTTTTTTATTATTGAAAAAACCTTATTAGAAAGGAATTGCTTTTGAAGCAATTATCACTAGTTATGAATGCTGGAATTTGAAGATTTAAATAAATTAAATATTTAAAAAATATATATCAAACAATTTAAATTTCCTCAAGAAAAAATATTATATTTTCCTTTGAAATGGAAAAGGCGTGACGAGAATTTATTGCAGGTGATTTCAAGCAAAAATGAGTTCGAAATAAAAAAAAATAAATTTTAAATTTTAACCTATACTATAATAATTATTTTCTAAGACACATTAAAATATGAAAATGTATATAATAAATCGTGTTGCGACTTTTGCGCCGCGACATTTGTGCCGCACAGCAAAAACGGACATTTGCGCCTCTCAGCGAAACTGACACTTGCGCCGTGAAATTTGCGCCGCGGACATTTGCGCCGCAGACAATTGCGCCGGGACACTTGCGCCTTGGCACTTGCGCCGCCCAGTTAAAAATATATTTTTAAATATTCTTTTAAAATTACTCAAAATACTGTGCAACGACAAAAAAGCTAGCTAAATTAAAAAAAATGCAAAAAACTATTCAAAGGATTGACATTTAGCTTTTCTTTTGATGGAAGAAGAAATGCTTCTGGCCTTTAATGTTTTGAGTGATAAGCCGCATTCATTGCACATCAGTATTGTCTACTAAAATGCTCGGTAAGTTCAAAAAAAATTTTCGGGAAAAATCGACATTTGACTTTTAGAGGGGTTGAAAATACAAGGCCCTCTCCAATTAAAGTCCCTATAGAAGGGCTTGGAATTCAAATAGTGAATTTATATTAGACATTGACTTTAATTTAAATAAATTTTCGGATTATTTAAAAATCTGATTTTGGAATGAACGGTGGGTGCAAGTGGGTTTTTGGGGCGGCGCAAGTGTCGAGGTGCAAATATCGCAGCGAAAATGTCTGCGGCGCAAGTGTCGATTTAACTGAGCGGCGCAAGTGTCGAGGTGCAAGTGTCCCGGCGCAATTGTCTGCGGCGCAAAAGTACCATATTAAATAACAATTTAAAAAATATAAACTATTTATTTTTATAAATCAAGGATAAATACACTTTTGCTGGCAGTTTGGACCTGTAACATAAATTAAGCTGCTATTTTGTAAATATTTAAGACTTCTAACTTTTAAACTAGGAACATGTTTTCGTGTGATTAATAATCAAATATTAATTTATGACGAGTATATGGTAAAAAATTGTCATAAACAAACGTGAAAATAATTACAAAATAAATAGCTATTTGGCGAAATATAATATTAAACCCAACAAATTTAATGAATTGGAAAATATGATATAAAATAAACTACGAATTCTAAATCAAATGCTCTCATAAAGAAAAAAAGTTAAAAACACAAAAAAGGCTATATAATCAAGCAATAATGATTTTAATGTAAAATTTTAATAACTAAAAAAACAACAGTAAATTTTATTTTTATCACAACAGACTTTAATTAATTAAACACCAATATGAAGGCACTTCGTCTTCATCACTTAATCCATACGGTGATTAAACAAGAAAAATAAAATAATAACTAAATAATACTTCTACTAAATTGAAAATTTATAATGAATACAGCTTTTAAATAAATAATTATTAAAAAAAGTTTTATTTTATAATATAAAATATATTTTGGTTGAGTCAAAGATAATTTAGAATAAACTAATAAATTTGAACAATTATTTATAGAAACTACATAATAGTAAGGTTTCGTATCAGATAAAACATTTAAAAAACCTAAGCCTTAATTAGGGTAAATATTTTTACCTATGTATACTAATACAATTCTAACCTTCTACAAACAGTTCATGCTCGGGTCATGAAATAACTGAATTAAATTACTAAAAAATGCACCAAAAATAATTTAAATTTGATAAAAGTGTTTCAATATATCGCATTGCAGTAAATATATGGATACAATTATAAAAATAAACGATAATGCCGCTAACTAAAAAAGAATATTTTAAATAAAATTCATAACATTCTATTGTTTTAAAATTACCTTGTCGTATAAATTTAATGATATTACTTTAATAGTTAGTTGCCTTGCTATACTTTTTTAATAAAAAATTTGGCTAATGATGAGCCAATTAGCGCAATTATAGAAACAATAATAAGGTTCAATATTACAAGGAATTGAAGAAAGTTCGGTGAACATGAGAATCACAGAATATTAATTCGATTAATGAAATATTAAAAATAAGTTATCTTTATAAAAGTTAAAATATTGGAAAAAGATGCGAGCTGTTCCTTGCTTGGAAGCAATATGTCGATTTTTATAAATATTTAATGAATGTCATTTATTGATCAATATAAAAACATATGCATTATAAAGCCTAAAATCATTTTTTTAAATACATCAAAAAATTAAATACGCGAAAAATAATTATGCAAATAAATTGAAAATAAAAAAAAAAGATAAAAAAAATCAAAAACAGCTTTATACACTCTTGAAAAAAGTACTGGCAAATACAAGTATATTATTAATTTAATTAAAACTATAATAATAAAATAAATAAATAGTGATTTTATTCCTATATCAAAATGAATAATAAAAAATATTTAAAATTAATAATATTTTTCTACCATCTCCACTGTGAATATAATCATGAAACCTTAAAATATTATGCATAATATAGAGTGAAATAATAAAAAAATGTACTTAATTAATACCAAAAGTATCCATAAACATGTATATTTGCGGTAATATAAAAAAAAATTAAATTTAAACAAATTAAAAAATTATAAACAAAAAAAAATTTATTGTATTAACCTTTAAAATTTATTATTAAAAGAAAATTTCGTGATAAAAATTAAAAAAGTAGCTTAATTACTACAAAATAGAGTTTTTATAGAAATATTTAAAAATTAAATTTATTTCTAGCATTTTATTTGAAAATAAAAATAATTTGCTACTTTTAAAAGATCAAATGAATATGTTTTAGTTACAAGAGCTAAATGAAAATATTTAAAAAATAGAAAAACAATTTATTATCTCAAAAAGAAAAAAGAATTAATTATTATACTTTAAACATCAGATTGTGCATGTTAAAGGACAAAATAGCGATAAGTATGGTAATTAAAAAACATTATAAAAAAGGAAAAATATTAAATATAATACGTAATATGCATTGATTGAAAGATACTGCACAGAAAAATTTATAAATAATCTAAAACTAATTTAACACCTACATAAAACATGATAATTTCGTAAACTTGTGAAAAAATTAATTGTATATTTTGTAAAAAAGATTAATTGAAGAAAAATAAGAAAATTATTATTATTTTTTTAATACTAAAAATACAGACATTTTTATTATATATTATAACAAATAAAAAACTATCTTATTTTAAAGCATAAGCAATTATTTAAAAATAAGCTAAACAATGGAACCGTTAATGAGTAATGAAAACCAATTAAAATATTAAATTAATTAATGATTTAAAGGAACAAAAACAAAATAATGGAAAATATAAATATTTATTAAGAGCTTCGCATGTTTTTCAATCGCTCGCCCAATCAATAATATAATAAAGATAATTGGATTTAAAATGTTTTATAATGCAGCTTAAGTTTTTCAAATAATTATTAAATATAACAAAAAAAAATCTTCGTTTTTGTGGAAAAAAATTATCAACTATAAAAATTATAGAAATAAAGATTCATAATTATACAAAAAATATATCCAATTTAAAATATTAAAAAGGCAATATTGTAAATATGAATAATTAAATAAAACTAAAATAAATAAATTTTAACATTTTAACTTTACTCTGGAATTAGAATTTATGAGCAAATTCCTGTTTTGATTACTAAAATTCAAGCAAAAATTTTTATTCTTTTCTATTTGTTTGATTAATGATTTATTGACAAAGCCAAGCAAAGTAAAACCGAAAAATAAACCGAAAATGCTTATATTTATATTTTAAAGAGAAAAGATATATTTTTTTAAAGTACAAATTAATGAATTCAATTATAGTTTATTAATCTAATAGATAAAGATATAAAAAACAAAATATTTCACGGAAGAAAAGCGTAAGAATATTAGATTAAGTTATAATGAAAAAAATTCTAAAAATATATTTAAGCATTTTTGATACAAATGTCTCACCACTAATTTTGAATATTAATCAGTAATTCGGCGATTATTTGAGTATTAAAACAGAATATATTTGTAGATTATTATAAAATTATTAAATTTTTTTAAAAATTTAACTTGAATCTCGTTGGATTTACAAAAATTTTGGATTTTGAAAGCGAGGAAAATTGACTATTTGTGGATTTATTTTCACGAAAAGTAATACTGGAACATCAAAACAAAAGATATTAAATGAAATATTTAATGGAAAAGAAAAGACAAAATTATTTAAAGCCATTTAGTGTCGTATTGAAATAATATTAAAATAAAAAAGTGAATGCCATACTTTTTCTATAAAATTTACTTTAATAAAATTTTATAATAAGCAAATAAAAACAAAATTTAACAGAAAAATGTGAACATAAAATGATTAAATGTGCTAAACAATATATAGCAGTTTTTTTTGGTATTTTTCTAAAATAAATTATTTGCTTCAAAAAAATAATATGTGAAAATAATTATGCAAATACTAGCTTTATACACTTTTGAAAAAATACTATCAAATAAATATTCTCTAATTATTTTTTGTATAAATTAAATGAAATTAATTTAATAAAACTATGATTGTGAAAAAAGCATATTGGATAATTTTAAAATAAAAAAAAATTGTTCACAATGAAGATGAGCATATTATAAATAAAGATCGCAATTGAATTGTTTGAGGAATAGGAAGCTTAATTCATCAAAACACATCAAACGTAATAATACAAATTGGAATCATCATGATAATAGTTTAAAATAAGAAGCAAAAAAACTCTCAATCTTCTGAAAATAAATAATTTCATGGTTAATATTGATAAAAAAATAAGCCTAAAGATTTAATGTATTAACGTTCATAATGAGATAAAAGATTATATGAAAATATATATTTGAACAAGAACTAAAATGAATTTTAAAGTGTTACAGACTAATAGTAAATCCAATAAGATTTTATTAAAATATATAATTTAATTTGGTATAAATATAAACAGAATATATTACTTTTGTATGAACTAAATGAAAAAGTTAAAGAATGTGGGCAAAAAGCCACAAAAATTTGCACTTCCCGGCAGAAGGGGGGAGTCTTTTAAGCAGAATGAATTTCTGTCCAAAAGACAGAAGCTCACTGAGTGTCCAAAGGGACAAGTAAAGGAGGAAATTCCTCTCCTTTACCGAAGGGACAATTTGGAAGGAGAAATTCTTCTCCTTTCCTTTGGTAAGCCTTTTGTGACCCAACGGGGGTCAACGGCTTAATGGTCTGTATTAAAGGGCTCCTGGGTGTCCCTTTTACAGACAATGATAAGACTAAGACTCTTTCTTAATCTTTATTCAATTCAATTGCACAATTACAATTTAATGCAAATGCTCGGACAGAAAACTGTCCGGCTGACTTAATGCTGATACAAGCCGAAGTGGCTTGTAGAAATCTCACCAGAAGATGTGAAGCAAAAGCAAGAAGCCAGAAGTGAGGAAAATGGAGAATGGGCCGGGCTTTTATACCCTCACAAATCAATGGGGGCGGGGCCAGGCACGTGAAAAATGTGCACAAACAAATGGACAAAAAATTCATAAAAATATGAGGAAGAGAGAAGATGACTCATAATTAACGAGCGAGCGAATGCAAAATTGATCGATGAAAAGGATCAAAAAAAATAAATGAAAATTTCCAAGAAATTTGTGTCGCTTTTGGCGACAAAGAATATTATAATTACTTGATAATTTATAGGAAATCTTTTTATAATTTTAAAATAATGAAAAAATTAATACAGTAAAAATTCTTTTCTCTTTCCAATTAGTAAAATAAAAATTGCATTTTGTAAAAAAAAAAACAAAATTAATGAATCAAATCGAGAAGTTGCTATTAAATTCATATAAGACACAAAGAGAGAATTGGAATTATGAAAAATATTTTTTAAGAATATTTTTACAATTTTTTAAAAAATTACCAAAAATTACTATTTAAAGCATTCCAAATTCAAAAAATGTCGGATATGGTCAGTATTTACAGACAACATTTACGGATAATACTTCGATTTATATTAAAAAGACATTAATAAAATATTAAAAAGACATTAATAAACAAATAAGATTCTTAAATTTGATTTCTTAATTTTTGGGTAAAATAAATGAAAAGGTTAAAGATTTAATAATTATTTGATAATATTTTAGAAATCGTTTTATAATTTTATAATAAAAATTTGGTCGATAAATTGTAAAAAATTAAAAAAATATATAAAAAATAATTTTAAACCAAGAAAAAGCATAAAATGTTTCCTTTTAATAATTAAAGTAATAATGCTTAAAAATTATCAGCTAAACAAACAAATCTAAAAATAAAAGTATTTAATATAGGTAAAATGATAATTAAGAAACGGATAAGAAAAAATACGTTAAATTAAAAATTAAATTAAATATATTAAAACAGTTTATTATAATAGCATCATTTAAAAACAAGAAAACATACGCTTTATGCTTATTAAAAATAAAATTTTAATTTTACTTGAATAATTAATGATTTTCGATGCAAATTAAAAACAAAATTAAATGCTTAATGAGCGAAAAAGGTTAAATAATAAACTAAATTTTTTTGTGAATCTTTGTAAATAATTAAATTATGAATATAAAATACATTTATGAAAAATTTAAACTATTTTTAAAAGGATATAGACAAAATTTTGAGCATGAAAATTAAATTTTAACAAAGTAACTCTGCTAAAAAATAAATAAAATTATAAATTAAATAAAGAATTAAATTAAAATATTTACCAAAACAAAAAAAATAATTAGAGATAAGAATGAAAGCAGTAACAAATTGCAACAATTTAAACGGAAAATTGTAAATATAAAAAGAAAATTACTGAAAGCTTGATATTTCCTTGTCAATTAACTAAATATTTTTAAATAAAATTATTTAAATTCATATCAGACAAAAATAGAAAAAATTGGAATTAATGATAAAGAATATTTGATTGAGATTTGTATAATTTCTTAAATATTACTAAAATTACTATTTAAAGCATTCCATATTAAAAAATATTTGATTTGGTCAGTATAAAGCATTCGATTTTTCTTAAAAAGGCATTATAAACAAATAATATTATAAAAAAAATTATTAAAAATAAAACTTTAAAAACCAACTTATTATTCAATATATATTACAATTTGAAGAATTTCAACTTTAACAAATAAAAAATTTTAATTAAATCTAATGGTAAAACAATATTCAAACTTATTTGGAAATTTCGTTTTTCAGAAATTCAATGTTTTTTCATTTTTATTTGAATATTAATGTAAATTGTATAACAAATTATTATTAATAATGGTAATCTTGCTTCTATAGAACCTTTAGGACCTAATAATCAGATTTATAAAAAAAAATTAAAAACTAATTCATCATAAATTATTAAAAAGAACCAATAATGATTAAATTAATTATAACGAATGCTTAAAAATTTTAATAATTTTTTTTACTCTTCAATTTCAAAAATTTATTATATATTTTTGTAGATAACTAAAAAATTATATCTTTTTAAATAATGGTAATCTTGGTTGGGACATCATTGAAATTTTGTTTAGCATTTTAAATTTTGTCCCATCTAGTAAGTATTTAGGTCAAACTTATTAAGGAATTTATTTGATTTGTATCATTAAATAAAGGCTGTAACATAAACCTTTACATTTTATTATGCTTGTAATGATTAATTCTAAAAAGGTAATATGTTTAATTAATAATAAATATTTTATAATATTAATAATTTTATAATTTCAGTTATTACATTTAAATGGAACTATTTATTAAATTTTCATTATGGAAATTTGTGATTTAACATCAAATTTGGTAATATAACAATTATCCTTCATTTCTTTTCTTTTTTGTATGTGTTTAAAAAATTCTTTTTGGAAATAAATTTAATAAAAGCTAAAATTTGTGGAATATTAAAGTTTTTTATATTATTTATCACAAAATCATTTTTAAAAATATTCATAGATGTTTTTTTGATATAGTATATTTTTTAGATTAAGATTATAACTTAATTTTAAAAAATGCAAAACTAAAAAATATACAAAATTATAAGCAAAGAATTAAATTTCATCTAGAAAAAAGCTTAGTCGTCATTACTAATAAAACAAATTATAGTAATAGATGTTTTTTCGAAAATTAAAAAATTCAAAAATAAATCTAAATGTCTTATAAAAATATTTAATTTATTTAAGTTTTTTGGTCGGTCGCATTTAAATTCTTGACAAATTGAATAACATAGAAACATATTTAAAATCATAAAATTTTTATTTCGCTTTCGAGAAATATCTTGCCGATTGTTCAGTTCAGCCAGAAAAGGAAAAAAGGAAAAAGATTCGCAACAAGATTTATTATAACGAAAGTTACAGATAATACCAATTAATATATTAAGAAAATAATATAATTTGAAAAATAACTGAAAAAATTTATTTGGTTCAAAATAGTATGTTTTCGAGCACAATATTATGAGTCTATATATAACTATTTAAAATAATAAAAGATAAGTGATCTATTTAACTAAAATAAAAAAATATTAAGTTAAGAAATTTTGTTTTCAGAAGGATCATTATTTTCATAATTACAACTAGAAAAGATTATAACAATAATTTAATTTAGAATAATAAATAAAAATCTATAAAATATAAAAAAATATTCATAGATGTTTTTTTGATATAGTATTTTTTTAGATTACTTAATTTTAAAAAATGCAAAAACTAAAAAATATTATTTAAAAAAAATCTTTCTAAAGACAGAAACAATATTATAATCGAAAAATATTAAAAAAATTACGAAAAAAATTAAAATTAATTGTAAAACGATATAATGACTATAGATTCAAACCACTTACATTTGCCGATGCTGCGATTTTGGATTCATAAAGAAATGTACAAGGGTAAAATGCAAAAAATCTATTGAAAAATTAATGAAAATAATTAATAATTTTAATTTTTAATAAGAAAAAATCTGTTGGCGTTGTGTCAGAAGAATCAAAGACTTACAATTATATCAAAAAAATTTTTGTTTTCATCATCAAACCGAGAAAACATGAGAGATGTTCAGGATAATTAACATGATAATTGTTTTGATAAATTGTTTTTTTTTAAAATAATAATATCAATAAAGATTATATTTAGTCAAGAGATAAAAATCAATTAAATAAAAAGTTTTCGTTAAATTTTTTGTTTAAATTTTTAAATACGGAATATTTTTTAATTTTTATATTTTTGACTTTTTTCTGTTATATATTAAAAGAAATTTCCTCAAAAAAATTATATTATATTTTTTTATTCTATACACATGAGATAGATACGAAAGTAAAAGAGAAATATTTCACACACCCGCTAGTTAAATTTACTTAAATAAATAATAGTAAAAAATATAGTATAGAAAACCAAAATTACTATATAATTTATGAGCAAGGGATTTACTGTTTATACTCGAAAATTTATTAATTAAATTTAAATAAACAAAAAATATAACAAATGACTGAAAAACTGCCAATTAAAGAAATCAAAATATAAAATTAAGTGTGGATTGATTGAAAAAAATAACCCAAAAATATAGCACTTAAATCTAATTAATAAACGATAAAAAATTTTCGTTTAATCATAGCGACAAATGTATATGGACAATCAAAAAATCGTACATTATTCCAACATTTTACAATGTAAAAATTTGACAAATTAAAAAAACAAAAGATCATTTGAACAAAACAAAAAATTTATAAACTATTAAATACAGTTAAACTGTCCATAGATTAAAAATTAATAAATAGATTAAATGGCAAGAATGATTGTTAATTTAAAATGAATTATTTAATACATACAATGATTAATTTATAAATATTATGCTTTAAATAAAAGCAAAAAATAAAACCGCACTAACAATTAAATAAACAAACTCTTAAAGTTGGTGGTATATTCAGAACGAAATATGACGTGGACGGCGTTAAGAAGGCATGGATGTGTAAATAAATAATTGAATTTATGAAAATTGTTTATTATAAAAAATACAAACTAAGTTTCTTCACAAAATGCAGAACTAATGAATAAGGCAAGGATCAATTAATTAATTAAACTTAAAGATTATTCAGCAGACAAAAAAATGAAGTTAAAAAAGTATCCACTGACAAGTTTAAGTTCTATAAATTTTTATGATAAAAAATCCAACATTATTCACAAATTATTGGAAAATTTAGAAGAATAAAAAATTGCAAATTGATCAAAATTAATGAACCTAACATTATGTCGTTAAAGACATAAATACCAAAATAAAAATGATTTTAGATTATTCAATTTGGTCCAATAATGTAATTTTCTAATAACGGTCACCCCCTTTTTCAAGATAATCTTTTTATTTAGTCGAAATTTTTTTTAAATAAAAAAAGAGCAGTCTCTCTTCGTTTCATAATTTTTGTAGAACAATTAAAATTCCTTTGCTTTGACATTTTTATTTTTCTTTCGGAATTATTATTTAACAATTTAATTAGCGATTAATTCTTGTATAAAGCTTTAATTTTGATATTTAAATATTCTTTTCACCATATTCGAGTAGTTTATTAGTTTGATTAAACCGGCCCTTAAAACTCAGCAACAAAAATATTATTATCACAAGTTTTGATAATTTAAATTAAAACATATCAAAAAAAACCACAAAGTAAATGTCTATAATGGAAGCAGTGTGAGTAATTTAAATATTTGAAAGACCTAATGAACCATTACGTCGTAATTGGTTCACAATTAAAAATATTTCAACCCAACCACAGTCAGAAGGGGGGCTATATTCGAGAAAGGAACAAATCGTTTCTTAAAATTTCATAAAATTCTACGTGTTCATGTTAATTATAGAATTCTTTGTTCTTTTGTAAAAGAGAGAATTGCAAATATTTGAATGATTTGCCTCTCTAACAGATCTAAATTAGCAGAGAAAATATAGTGCGAGTTTATTTAAAATAAAAATTGTTTTGAGACGACCTAAATGAAATTTTTCCCGCTAGTCTTGATTTGTATTTATATAAGCCAAATGTTTAAAATGTAATGCTTTCAAAAATTTGTTTAAAACTAATTTATTTATAAAAATTAAAAATTTTTGTCAAGAAAAAACTGTGTCTTCTATAGAAATTTCTTGCACTTATAGTTGTTTCTTTTTCTCAAAAATAATTTTTTTTTTAGTTTTTATATTAGAACGTTTTTGCAATTTATTTGTCACTCAATTTTAGTTTTTCTTTTTTTAAATTTGTCAATTAAAATATTAAGTTAATTAAAATTTTAATCTTTTTAATAATTGCCAATTTTTGGTAATAGAAATAAAAACAAATAAACTATTATTATTATTTCTTTGCAATTAGGCAGGATTTTTTTATTTATTCATTAAATCAGTACAATTATATTTTTTCAATTTATATCAATAAAAAAATTGTTTTATTCATTAAATATCTAAAAAAATATATTACCATTTAATTGAAAAAATATAAAAACATTTTGAGATGACAAAAATGAAATTATTCCCAGCATTCTGTTTAACTATTTTGTTAATTTTATAATTTTGTCAGAACAGAAAAAATGCATCATAAATCATTTAATGAAATATTACCATAAAATTTTGGAAATAATAAAAAAAAACTTATAAAGTGTTTCTGGCAACTGGCATGTTTACTTGAAAAAGTGATTTGACATCATGAAATTATATAATAAAATAATATTAGTAATATAAATGAAAGTATTTAATTTATAGTAAATACATAGAAACTTTTCATTAAAAATTCAATTTACAAAATTGGATTGATTAATTTAAGAAACTTTATACAAATCCAACAAATATTTTATTTATCTCTCTTATAAAAAATTTAACGATGTCGTTAAAGTCCAAGAAAAAATAATTTGATTATATATATACAATCCAATATTCAAATTTGTTTTTCATGTGATGAGAATGCGAGAGTAGCAAAAGCATTAATAATTATAAAAATTTACATTAAAAATGAATTATAAAAAAACAATGAAATTTATTGAAAATTGTCAAAAGTGCTTATTGATTTTTTGGCGCAAAATTATATTATTTAAAACTATACACGAATGAACTTAAGAAATTGAAGGTTAAATCATAAATTTATATGCTAGAGTTTTTAATGAAAAAAAGAAAATAATATATGAAAATTTGTATGTACAGAAAGAAAACATTGTGAATTTAACGACAAATAATGTCATATTAGTATCGGATAATTGAAATGATAAATAAAAATAAATATGTCCTTAACAATTAAAAAAGTTAAAAATATATGAATTTTCATGAAAAATTAATTTATTGTCAAATATAATAACGCCTGGAAAAATGTTTTCTTAATATAAATGAAATATATAAAAATTAAATTTATAAAATTAACCAAAAAAGTAAAGTAAAATAAAATAAATTTTAAATATTATAAATTTTAAAATATACGAATGATATTTTTATTTAAGGTTTCACCTGCTTTACAAATAAAGTTAAAAGGCAATAAATATATTTTTTTTTTCACAACTTTACATTTTATAAAAAATAATTTTTAAATAGTTTTCTGCTCCTTGAAGCTATTCCACTGTTCCTATGATTTTACCATATATTTATTTAAAAAGCCTATGATTCGGCACTACAAATTTTAGTACTCCTATCAGAATAATTTTATAAAAAATAATTTTTAAATAGTTTTCTGCTCCTTGAAGCTATTCCACTGTTCCTATGATTTTACCATATATTTATTTAAAAAGCCTATGATTCGGCACTACAAATTTTAGTACTCCTATCAGAATAATTTTATAAAAAATAATTTTTAAATAGTTTTCTGCTCCTTGAAGCTATTCCACTGTTCCTATGATTTTACCATATATTTATTTAAAAAGCCTATGATTCGGCACTACAAATTTTAGTACTCCTATCAGAATAATTTTATAAAAAATAATTTTTAAATAGTTTTCTGCTCCTTGAAGCTATTCCACTGTTCCTATGATTTTACCATATATTTATTTAAAAAGCCATTGATTCGGCACTACAAATTTTAGTACTCCTATCAGAATAGTTTTATAAAAAATAATTTTTAAATAGTTTTCTGCTCCTTGAAGCTATTCCACTGTTCCTATGATTTTACCATATATTTATTTAAAAAGCCTATGATTCGGCACTACAAATTTTAGTACTCCTATCAGAATAATTTTATAAAAAATAATTTTTAAATAGTTTTCTGCTCCTTGAAGCTATTCCACTGTTCCTATGATTTTACCATATATTTATTTAAAAAGCCATTGATTCGGCACTACAAATTTTAGTACTCCTATCAGAATAATTTTATAAAAAATAATTTTTAAATAGTTTTCTGCTCCTTGAAGCTATTCCACTGTTCCTATGATTTTACCATATATTTATTTAAAAAGCCTATGATTCGGCACTACAAATATTAGTACTCCTATCAGAATAATTTTATAAAAAATAATTTTTAAATAGTTTTCTGCTCCTTGAAGCTATTCCACTGTTCCTATGATTTTACCATATATTTATTTAAAAAGCCTATGATTCGGCACTACAAATTTTAGTACTCCTATCAGAATAATTTTATAAAAAATAATTTTTAAATAGTTTTCTGCTCCTTGAAGCTATTCCACTGTTCCTATGATTTTACCATATATTTATTTAAAAAGCCTATGATTCGGCACTACAAATTTTAGTACTCCTATCAGAATAATTTTATAAAAAATAATTTTTAAATAGTTTTCTGCTCCTTGAAGCTATTCCACTGTTCCTATGATTTTACCATATATTTATTTAAAAAGCCTATGATTCGGCACTACAAATTTTAGTACTCCTATCAGAATAATTTTATAAAAAATAATTTTTAAATAGTTTTCTGCTCCTTGAAGCTATTCCACTGTTCCTATGATTTTACCATATATTTATTTAAAAAGCCTATGATTCGGCACTACAAATTTTAGTACTCCTATCAGAATAATTTTATAAAAAATAATTTTTAAATAGTTTTCTGCTCCTTGAAGCTATTCCACTGTTCCTATGATTTTACCATATATTTATTTAAAAAGCCATTGATTCGGCACTACAAATTTTAGTACTCCTATCAGAATAGTTTTATAAAAAATAATTTTTAAATAGTTTTCTGCTCCTTGAAGCTATTCCACTGTTCCTATGATTTTACCATATATTTATTTAAAAAGCCATTGATTCGGCACTACAAATTTTAGTACTCCTATCAGAATAATTTTATAAAAAATAATTTTTAAATAGTTTTCTGCTCCTTGAAGCTATTCCACTGTTCCTATGATTTTACCATATATTTATTTAAAAAGCCTATGATTCGGCACTACAAATATTAGTACTCCTATCAGAATAATTTTATAAAAAATAATTTTTAAATAGTTTTCTGCTCCTTGAAGCTATTCCACTGTTCCTATGATTTTACCATATATTTATTTAAAAAGCCTATGATTCGGCACTACAAATTTTAGTACTCCTATCAGAATAATTTTATAAAAAATAATTTTTAAATAGTTTTCTGCTCCTTGAAGCTATTCCACTGTTCCTATGATTTTACCATATATTTATTTAAAAAGCCTATGATTCGGCACTACAAATTTTAGTACTCCTATCAGAATAATTTTATAAAAAATAATTTTTAAATAGTTTTCTGCTCCTTGAAGCTATTCCACTGTTCCTATGATTTTACCATATATTTATTTAAAAAGCCTATGATTCGGCACTACAAATTTTAGTACTCCTATCAGAATAATTTTATAAAAAATAATTTTTAAATAGTTTTCTGCTCCTTGAAGCTATTCCACTGTTCCTATGATTTTACCATATATTTATTTAAAAAGCCTATGATTCGGCACTACAAATTTTAGTACTCCTATCAGAATAATTTTATAAAAAATAATTTTTAAATAGTTTTCTGCTCCTTGAAGCTATTCCACTGTTCCTATGATTTACCATATATTTATTTAAAAAGCCTATGATTCGGCACTACAAATTTTAGTACTCCTATCAGAATAATTTTATAAAAAATAATTTTTAAATAGTTTTCTGCTCCTTGAAGCTATTCCACTGTTCCTATGATTTTACCATATATTTATTTAAAAAGCCTATGATTCGGCACTACAAATTTTAGTACTCCTATCAGAATAATTTTATAAAAAATAATTTTTAAATAGTTTTCTGCTCCTTGAAGCTATTCCACTGTTCCTATGATTTTACCATATATTTATTTAAAAAGCCATTGATTCGGCACTACAAATTTTAGTACTCCTATCAGAATAATTTTATAAAAAATAATTTTTAAATAGTTTTCTGCTCCTTGAAGCTATTCCACTGTTCCTATGATTTTACCATATATTTATTTAAAAAGCCTATGATTCGGCACTACAAATATTAGTACTCCTATCAGAATAATTTTATAAAAAATAATTTTTAAATAGTTTTCTGCTCCTTGAAGCTATTCCACTGTTCCTATGATTTTACCATATATTTATTTAAAAAGCCTATGATTCGGCACTACAAATTTTAGTACTCCTATCAGAATAATTTTATAAAAAATAATTTTTAAATAGTTTTCTGCTCCTTGAAGCTATTCCACTGTTCCTATGATTTTACCATATATTTATTTAAAAAGCCATTGATTCGGCACTACAAATTTTAGTACTCCTATCAGAATAATTTTATAAAAAATAATTTTTAAATAGTTTTCTGCTCCTTGAAGCTATTCCACTGTTCCTATGATTTTACCATATATTTATTTAAAAAGCCTATGATTCGGCACTACAAATTTTAGTACTCCTATCAGAATAATTTTATAAAAAATAATTTTTAAATAGTTTTCTGCTCCTTGAAGCTATTCCACTGTTCCTATGATTTTACCATATATTTATTTAAAAAGCCATTGATTCGGCACTACAAATTTTAGTACTCCTATCAGAATAATTTTATAAAAAATAATTTTTAAATAGTTTTCTGCTCCTTGAAGCTATTCCACTGTTCCTATGATTTTACCATATATTTATTTAAAAAGCCTATGATTCGGCACTACAAATATTAGTACTCCTATCAGAATAATTTTATAAAAAATAATTTTTAAATAGTTTTCTGCTCCTTGAAGCTATTCCACTGTTCCTATGATTTTACCATATATTTATTTAAAAAGCCTATGATTCGGCACTACAAATTTTAGTACTCCTATCAGAATAATTTTATAAAAAATAATTTTTAAATAGTTTTCTGCTCCTTGAAGCTATTCCACTGTTCCTATGATTTTACCATATATTTATTTAAAAAGCCATTGATTCGGCACTACAAATTTTAGTACTCCTATCAGAATAATTTTATAAAAAATAATTTTTAAATAGTTTTCTGCTCCTTGAAGCTATTCCACTGTTCCTATGATTTTACCATATATTTATTTAAAAAGCCTATGATTCGGCACTACAAATTTTAGTACTCCTATCAGAATAATTTTATAAAAAATAATTTTTAAATAGTTTTCTGCTCCTTGAAGCTATTCCACTGTTCCTATGATTTTACCATATATTTATTTAAAAAGCCTATGATTCGGCACTACAAATTTTAGTACTCCTATCAGAATAATTTTATAAAAAATAATTTTTAAATAGTTTTCTGCTCCTTGAAGCTATTCCACTGTTCCTATGATTTTACCATATATTTATTTAAAAAGCCATTGATTCGGCACTACAAATTTTAGTACTCCTATCAGAATAGTTTTATAAAAAATAATTTTTAAATAGTTTTCTGCTCCTTGAAGCTATTCCACTGTTCCTATGATTTTACCATATATTTATTTAAAAAGCCTATGATTCGGCACTACAAATTTTAGTACTCCTATCAGAATAATTTTATAAAAAATAATTTTTAAATAGTTTTCTGCTCCTTGAAGCTATTCCACTGTTCCTATGATTTTACCATATATTTATTTAAAAAGCCATTGATTCGGCACTACAAATTTTAGTACTCCTATCAGAATAATTTTATAAAAAATAATTTTTAAATAGTTTTCTGCTCCTTGAAGCTATTCCACTGTTCCTATGATTTTACCATATATTTATTTAAAAAGCCTATGATTCGGCACTACAAATTTTAGTACTCCTATCAGAATAATTTTATAAAAAATAATTTTTAAATAGTTTTCTGCTCCTTGAAGCTATTCCACTGTTCCTATGATTTTACCATATATTTATTTAAAAAGCCTATGATTCGGCATTACAAATTTTAGTACTCCTATCAGAATAATTTTATAAAAAATAATTTTTAAATAGTTTTCTGCTCCTTGAAGCTATTCCACTGTTCCTATGATTTTACCATATATTTATTTAAAAAGCCTATGATTCGGCACTACAAATTTTAGTACTCCTATCAGAATAATTTTATAAAAAATAATTTTTAAATAGTTTTCTGCTCCTTGAAGCTATTCCACTGTTCCTATGATTTTACCATATATTTATTTAAAAAGCCTATGATTCGGCATTACAAATTTTAGTACTCCTATCAGAATAATTTTATAAAAAATAATTTTTAAATAGTTTTCTGCTCCTTGAAGCTATTCCACTGTTCCTATGATTTTACCATATATTTATTTAAAAAGCCTATGATTCGGCACTACAAATTTTAGTACTCCTATCAGAATAATTTTATAAAAAATAATTTTTAAATAGTTTTCTGCTCCTTGAAGCTATTCCACTGTTCCTATGATATACCATATATTTATTTAAAAAGCCTATGATTCGGCACTACAAATTTTAGTACTCCTATCAGAATAATTTTATAAAAAATAATTTTTAAAATTTCAAACGTTGCAAATATATTCATTCCTTTCTAGTTTTTTTAAATTATTTATTAATTTTCTTTTTTATAATATATGCTTATCTTTTTGAATTTCACATTTATTCGGTTTTATTAAATATTTATCTTTTAAGTAATTAAATTTAGAAATTTAATTAAAACCTATGTCAATTTTAAAAAGTGTTGCATTTATGAAACTTTTGAATGACAAATTCCACTTATAAATTATTTAGACCTAAATTAATTTTTTTATTTATATTTTATATAATTGATTTATTTATTTATTTATTTATTCTGATTACAATTAATCAAGATTGCTTCACGTCGTCCATTTTAACTGTTGAAATATTCCAATAATGTTGGAATATTTTTATGATTTTTCCAATGATTTTACACACTTTTAAGTATATAATCAAAACTTTCATATGTTTTATTTATGTTTTTTAATAAAAAAATTTTAAATATTGAAAATAAATAAATTAATTAAATACATTTTTTGAATTGAATATTTTTCTCAGCTTAATTATTTTATAATACTTTTGTTTTTTTATATTTGTTAAAATTAGGATTAGAAATGCATCTTGGTGAATTCGTGTTAACTTTCAAATTATAATTTTATCATAATGTCTCAATTAATTAGATCTTTAATTATAAGGATTCTACACTTAAATTAGAATCAAACTTTATCATCAAACGCTTTCACAAAAAAATAATTGTGGGCATTATCTCTATACATCTCTACAAATTATATATTTTTTGTCTTATTTGGTTTTATTTTTAATTTTAATACTTGTTGATCTTTTATGTTAAATTATACTTAAAAAGTTTGAAATAGACCAAATTATTCGTTTATTTCATTGAAACTTGAATATAATAAAACACAAAAAGTTATATTATTCAAAATCTGATGTGAACACAACTAAAGTATAGTAATTTTTTATAAAATATAACAAGAACATACAATTTTTTTATGCAAAAAGAACATTTAAATTAGTATTTCCTATATAAAAATATTTGAGTTTCAAATTGAAGAAGCGAAAAATGCGTTATGGTATGCTATGAAAAGAATTCAGAATTCTGGAATTGACACTTTAATCCAATCATTAGCTGTGAAATTGCAGAAGATTAATTCTCAGAAGGGAAATTCAAGACAGCAAACCTTGACCATAATTAGGTAAATATCCCAATGGATTCGGATAGCTTAAGAAACAGCTTATGAACACGTTAAAAGGAGCAAAATAGAGGGTATACAAATTTCATCAATTAAAATTAATTAACACAAAAAGGCATACGCTTAAACTTTGGACCAATGATGAAAAATTAATAATGCTTAAAATTCAATAAATATAAAATTGATAAAATAAATATAAAAATAAAGAAAGTAGGATTTGTATTAAGTAGATTACCAAAATGAATAACTCAAATTTAAATTTGATTTATTTTAAGTTTGTTTTTATTTGTTAGTTTCGAGTTAAAACGGCAGGAATAATGCTAAAAACAAATTAATAATTTAATAAATTATATAAACAAAATACTAATAAAAAGACTAAAGATTTTCGAACATAAAATTAAATTTTTATTACTGACAATAAGATTAAATATGAAAAGATTAATAAATATATAATTGTTCTAAAATTAACATTATTTTATGATTTTTTAATAAAGATAAACTCATTTATTAATCTAACAAAATGATCTCGGCTCAAATTAGAGATTCACTCAAATTTTTTTTTATAATATTTTAATATTTAAAATTATTAAAAAACATTGTATGTAGAAAGTAATAAAAGTAAAAAGTTCACACTATTACTGTAAATCATCTAAAGATCTTCATAAGAACAAAATAAATAATAGCAAAGTCAAACGAAAACATCAATTAATAAATACTTAAAGATAGATAAAGTGATGAAAAACCCAAACATAAAAACAAATAACAATTAAAATAAAAGTGATGACTTATGAATCTTAATATATTTTCCAAAGTTTTTCTATTTAACGATTAAATTGTTGAAAAATTGTGAACCCCGGCACTTTTTCGGCCTGAAAGAAGATTCTATTTTTCTAACTTATTACGTACTTTTTTACATAGATTCAGATCATTTTTAAGCATTTTTTGACCAAATCACGAGAGCAAGAATTCGGCAAAAGGCGAGAGTTCACAAATAAAAACTATGGTTTAGTGGTAATCGATAATTGTAAAAAAACCGGTACCGGTACTGACCGGTAATGAAAAAACTGGTACGTGTAGCAACTTATTCCACCAGTACCGGTACCGGTAAAAATCGGTAATTTTCCAACTATAAAAATTTTTCGACCAAATTTTTTTGAAATACAAAATTTTTATTCCGTTTTAGCGTGATGCCTGTTTTAGCATTAGAATTATTCAGAAGTATATGTATATTCAGGGTGACCAAAATTTTTTTTCAAATTCAGGATAAAGAACACTAAAATTCTGATTTAGACCACAAAATTAAGATTTTTGCAAAACAAGGGGGTCAGCGGCCAATTTTTTGCGAAGAAGTCCGGCCATGTAATCGATGACCTTTTTTTTTTTTTGCTTTAACACCGCTTTTCGCGGCGGCGCATTTTTTCCAAAACTTTTGGGAAACAAGTGGGCCGGCGGTGCCGATAGGCGCCGCCGGGAAAATTTTGTAATTTTTTATGCGATTTGTTATCAGATTTTGAATGAAATATACATATACTTCTGAAAAATTCTAATGCTAAAAAACAAGCACTCGCGTAAAAACTGAATAAAAATTTTGTATTTGAAAATTTTGTCCAAAAATTTTGGTGCTAGGTCGATCCACAAAAAACTAAGTGTGGGCGATCCACAAAAAAACTCAGTGATCGATAAAATTATATAAACAAATTTATTATTCAACTCACAAAACACGGTGCCGTCCGGTTAATACTAATGTACTTCGGCACACAAGTCATTTTCAAATTTTTTAATTTTTCAATTTTTCACATCACTTCTCGCCAATTTTCTCCATTTGTAGTAGACCTATCCCGACACCATTGATACCGTTTTGTAGAGCTCATTGAGTTGCACAAAATAGCCGCTGGTACCGGCAAGCTTAGCTTGGGTTGGCCAAGGCGAGGCTGAGGGTCCTCCGGCAGATGTGCCCGACCCATGACGGGCTCCAATTGAATGGATCAAGAACCGGATCCGGCCTGGGAGATAGCCCTTGAAAAACTGAACAAAAAATTGTTCTTAACCGGGCCGGTCCGGGTTTCGGATCAGGCATTAGTTTATATTTGATAATTTTGTTTTAAATTTAGCAGGCTAATAGAGAAAAAGATTGGCTATCGAATGATACCAAGAATGTAACATTTGGTTGATCTTAAGAAAAGTTAGACAATGTTTTGTCGAAAAAATTGCAAAAATGGCGGATTTTACGAAACGACCTAGCACCTATTTGTATAAACAATGAAAGCGATAAATCTTTTTATCAAATTAATCATAAAAGTCCTATTTATTATTTACTTCAATTCGAAATTTGTATATGCTAAATTATTTATTAAAATTAATTAGATACATAAATTATATAGAAAATATATTAATAAGTACTGTCAAAAATACCTGGTAAGTACTAAGGCATATTTGATTTAGGAATAATAAAAGTACATATGGTATAATTATAATTATTTAAAAGAAAAAAGTAGTTAATTTTAATTAGCAAACTGTTAATTAAATATTAATAAAAAAGAAAGAATATAAACAGATAAAAATATTCTATTATAATTACCTAATATATAATAAAAAAAATTGAATAATTTTATTAATATTAGAGCAGAAATTTTTTTATCAAGAATACAAAATATATTTTTTAAATTAAATAAGAAAAAAAATCAAAATATAAAGGAATGTTATAAAGAATGTATAAAAATATAAAAAAGATTATTTTAAAAATATAATAACTATTTTGGTTCATATTCTCATGTATTAATAATATATGATGATGTATAATTAATTCTATTAATAAAACAATAAAATAAAGGATGAAAATTAAAAATTAATATACCAAAAGGATAATTAAATGCATATTTCGTGAAAACAAAATAATGCTTTATAAATAATTTATTTCAACTTAATCAATTTAAAATTAATTACATAATACGCAAAAATCCCTGTAAAAAAAATATTATAATAAAGTAAGACAGTAAGTAATTAGGCATTATTTTATTTTTTTGAAAAGCCATAGTGGAAGTCAACGAACTCCAAAAGCACAAGGAAAGTAAGACAAAATGTAATAATGAATAAGAAGCTATTTAATTCTAATAAAGATTTAATTGTAGAAATATAAGATGTGTGAATTTAGTTCTAAGGTGCCATTAACATTAATTAGATTGAAAAATATACATCTTCATAAATTAATAAATTTTAACAATATAAATCCAAACAATGTAACATTTATTGCAAATAATTTCTTTTTTTAAGTTAAATAAGTAAAACGAATAAATGAATCAACGCAAAAATACGCAAAATTTGGATATTGGAACAGTTCAGAGCGTAAATGGTTCACAAAGCCGAATTGATCACCGTCCATCCTGAGTATTCTGACATTTGGCGAACGCTCACGTCGCAAAAATTAAGTTATTTATTTTTTAATGAACGGAGGCATAATTATGCATATAGTAATTACTCAATATTGGTATGAAACATACTCGAGATTGAGATGGATATTATAATTATGAAGCATGTTAAAATATTGATATTTAATATATTATACAAAAATTAAAATGATAAATATAAAAAAATAAAATAAATACAGTAAATAAGCAAGAAAAGTAAATATACTAAACCTTAAGTTTAAAAAGATTCAAATCTACAATATATGAAATAATAGTAAATGTAATAGTGAATTATTTAATTCAACTTTTTTATAATAATTCGATGAATAGAAAGAACTCTCTATATTTTTACTTAAGACAGTTTTGAAAATTTTAATAATTTGTTTGAAAGATTTTTTTGTTGAGTTGAAAATATTTCTCTTAAACTTTTAAAACCTTTTATAAATTCCTCAATGAATTATGTCCTATATTTCATAATAACATTTCATATGTTTTGTGATTTAAATAATAATATTTTAAACTTTCAAAATTATAATCATTTCTTTTTGAAGTGAATATTTTCTCAGCTGAATTATTTTAGGAAAAATGGTTTTTGATAAATTTGTTAAGAAAAAATAACAATATATTCATTTTGGTTAAATTTTTTAGTATTTCTTATTTTTCGGAATTAAGTCTTATAATTATAGTTTTTCATTTTAACAATTATTAATTTTTCAAGTATTCATCGTTATTTTTTTTAAATAATTTGTATTTCATTTAGATGGAATTTATTACAATTTAAATTTTAATATCAAAAATGTAGTTAATTTATCATTTATAAGTTTTGTCTTTATGTTAATTGATGCCATTGAAAATACTTGGTATTTTAATGTTCTTTTATTTTTTACAGATATCAAGATTTTAAATTTGGTTAATTTTGGGATAAGTTATTTTATGTCAAATATTTTCACTCTGATTGCTTATTTTTTATATATATATATATATATATATATATATATATTTATTGTTATTCTTTTAAAATATTCGTGGCGATGACATAATGTAACAATTTGACCATTGAAGCTAAACTTTTTGGCCCGCGAGGTGGCCTCTCCGTAAGTTTTATATTTGATTTGATTTCATTACATTTTTATAAACAATTCTATATCCAATTATTTCATTTAATTTTAATGTGTTTATTAAAAATCAAAATTATTTTTTCTTATGATAAATTGTAATTTCAAAGATTTTTATTTATTTATATGTTTTAATAAGTGAAGCGCGATGTGGTTCTTATCCTATTGTGCAAAAAATAGTTTTTTGAATTTATATCATTATTTGTTTTTAAGTTTCTGATAATTTAAATGTAATTGTGATAGATTAATAAAATTTTTAAATGTATTTTTTAATAAATTTTCAAGCTTTAATTCTTTTTATTTAAATTTATTTTCAATTTTAATGACTAATACTATTTTTTAATCAAATTTTTAAATTATTATTTTTCATTATAATCATGTTTCAAACGAAATGAATATTTTAGTAAAAAAATTTTGTCTATTAATAAAAATTTTGAAAGTCTTTTAATTTTCATTTGCTTTAATTCACATTTTTTTATCATACTCATATGCTTAAATTATTCAATTTGTCTGTCCAACGCTCAATTTATATTTGTTCTATAACATTATATAAGTGAAAACTATAGTTTACTATTTTGCTTTATTATTTTTTTTGGGTTTTGTATTTAATTTTTTTATTTGTTTTTGTTGAAAATAAATTATTTATCATTTTTTTTCTCAATTTTAGAGTTAGAAATAAGAAAGTTGTTCTTTTTATAAAAACAGCCTTTCAATCATAATTCATAAACCCAGGTAATATCTGTTTAGGAATAAAATTAACATATTAATAAATTTTTAATTTCTTCTAAATAAGTTCAATTCTGCGGTATTTCATTTTGTTTTTTTTATATGTAAATATAAAAATGCAATTTAATTCTAATATTTTTTAAATTTATTTTAAAATAATAAATTATTAATATTCAAGAAATTTGAAATAAATAGCAATAATAACAATAATAATAATTAAATAAAAAAATATTTATGCAGAACTGAATTAAAAAATAGCATAAAAACAGATAAAATGATGAAAACATCAATAAGCTAAATTATAACAAAGAAAATTAAATATAATGACCTTAAATTTCTTTAAATATATTTACCGGAATTACTTTATAAAAAAGTGATTTATTTCATTATTACCATTCCTCAATTTTACCTATCAATAATTATTCCAAATTTTCTGAAATAAAAAATAATTTCTTATATGTTGTAAAAAAGCGATCTATTAACAAAATATAATCATAATTAATGGGATATGAAAGGAATTGGCAAATACATTCAAGCAGGCGATAGCTTTCGCCAAAAACTGCCTGACGATGCGTACGAAAAGAAGGCACAATTTTACACAACTTTTTTTGCCATGAATATAGGATAAATAGAAGCAAAAATAACTTACGGAATATTTATTAAAATAGCAAGAAATTAAAAAGTTGTGGTTTCAAAAATTATATAAAATAATAATGGAAAAAATAATTGAACGGATACCAAAGTTAGATATAAAAATAAAATTGCGCTGTCCATTTAAAAAGTTTAGCAAATTAAAATTTTTGTTTATAATTTCGTCTCCCAAAGATTAGCATTTTTGTGAGGGAATATAAATTTTGATTAAGATTGATAGAGAAAAAATAGTAATTAAATGTTTAACTTCATATATTATAAGGAAATAAAAAATCAAACTAATATAAAAATCAAAATACGAAAAAATACTCTAAATGTTAAAGATTGAACGCTGTTATACTATGTCAATTTATTTACAAAATAATTAAAAATTATGAATAAGCTTATTCTTTGAACTAATATAAATTATATTTATACATCAAAGATAAAAAAATTTCATTAATTAATTTTCAAAATAAATACTTAATTATGGATCATTAGTAAATATTTGCGCTAAAGGACTGACTTATTCTAGTAAGAAATCTAAACCTTAATATTCTAATTAAACAAAAAACGAAAAATAAGGAATATCAGAGAAAAAGAAAAATCAAGCGGATAAAAATAAAGTGCTTTATAATATAGATTTTTGATGATAGACTTATAAAGAAAATAATTAATTTTATTATGACATGATACAAATTTTTACTGATAAAAAATTATTTAAATGAAGATATTAATAAACGAATGGAATAAAAAATTACAAACAATTATTGAGTCGATGAGCTTGGTGAAGTTCAGAACGCTGTTCAGGAACTGATTCAGCGCACCAATCCTCTTAAAAATTTAAAATCCGGCTAATATAATGACTTGTTCAAAAACCTAATAATAAACTATAAAAGGATGTATTTTACTTTTATGAAATATATTAAAGAAATAATTCAAAAATATAAATGTGAATATAAAAAAGAAAAACTTTATTTAAGGGAAGAGAAAAAATTTATGAACCTCTCTTACTTTGAAATAGGGCTGCACGGGTCCGGGTATTTGGGCAAAAACCGGGTCCGGGTATTACCGGGTATTGAAAAGCCGGGTACCGGGTCGGGTACCAGTTTTTAAACCGGGTACCGGGTCGGGTATCGGGTACCCGGTGAAATCGTGTATTGCAGAAATTTTTAATTTTTATGTACCGGGTCGGGTATCGGGTACCCGGTGAAATCGTGTATTGCAGAAATTTTTAATTTTTATTTCCTTCAAAATTATTATTTAACAGAAATTTTTTCAGTAATAAATGCTAACAATAAACATTATTTTTCCAATTTTTTATTGCTATTAAAACCACTTTTTTTGCGGTTCGATTTTTCCAAAAAAACTTTTCAAGAACAGGGGGTCTGGGGTACCGATAGGCGCAGCCGGGAAAAATTTTGAAAATTACTTCTGATTTGTTAACAGATTTTATTAAAAAAATGACCAAATTGTGTTATTTTAGCCAATATATTTACAGAATTTCTACCAAAAATGTTCAAATTTTCAAAATTTCTTATGGGAATATTGTAAAAAATTAAGAAATTTCTTTTAAAATTCTATGAAAGCAAAAATAATTTTTTTTAATTTATAAACTTTTAAGCTTTATTTAATTAATAATAAAATGGCAATTTCCAACAAAAATTTAAAATAAATGCTAAATAAAAAGAAGTGCTATGCGAAGGAATTGAACCTGACAAATGAGCAAATAACGAATTGAATCCAAGAGATTAACCACCAAGCCACAGAAGCAATGAAATGACTCATTTTTAAAATAAATCTTAATTTAATTAAAAAAATTTTCCGTTCCTCCAACTTTGCTCAACAATTTGATCCAGACCCCCATTCTTACCAGTCTATTTTAATACCCGGTTGGACCCGGACCTACCGGGTCGGGTACCGGGTATTGGATTTTCAAAAAACCGAGTCCGGGTCCGGGTCCGGGTAGTGAAAAAACCGGGTATCCGGGTCTGGGACCCGGTCGGGTACCCGTGCAGCCCTACTTTGAAACAATATTCAGAAAAATAAATTTAATTCTATTGATTAAAGCAATTATTATAAATTTAGTTAATTCCAGTTTTGTTCTGCTGATATTATAAAATGAATACATGCAATTCAGTTTTCATATAAAATTTTGCTTTTTTACGCGTTTTGATTTAACGCCCGAACTCATTAATTAAAATGTTCTTAAATATTTTAATAATTTTAATTCTGAAATTCCTAAATGAAAAGCGCATTATTAGAACCATATGAAAAATAAATTTTTTTTTAAATTCTTTTATTGGTTAATTTTATCAGCAAACTTTAACTTTTTCAGATAAGAGAAGACATTGGTCAATTCGACGGGAAAATTGATTATTTAAATGGTAAACATTAGGTTCAAAGAATCAATTTTTTATAATTTGATCGAGACTACCACTCCATGCATTCTTTTCAGCAAAATATGTGAATTTTATTATTTATTAAATATGCACTTTGATGGCTTCGAAATACTGTTCATGAAAATTTTAGTTGTATTTTATAAATTTATTTAAATTAACAGCGCATAGACTTGGGTTTTTAAAGGTTATTTATTTTTTATGATTATTTCTTTTTATATCATTCATATTCTGTAAAATTGCACTAATATTTTTTTAAATAAAATACTTTTATATATTAATAAAATATCATGAGATTTATAAGGAAAAAACTACTTTTTCATTATAATTGTATGCACATTAGTTCGTTTTTCTATAGTAAATATTCTTTATCATTTATAACCAATGATTTGAAATAGTTTGATTTATATATATTTTTTAATTACTATTGTATTAAAAATTCAAAGAATTTCGATGAATTTACTTTAGACGTTACTTTTTAATAATTATAAACAATTTAACTTATTCCATATGGTATAATTTATATGTTGTACAAAATATTAAAAAAAAAGTCTTTTATTCTTCGGATATTTTAAGTTTTGTTGGTATTTTTTTATGTTTTAAATCGAATTATTTTTTCTGTAAAAATTAAATATTACTTTTAAATTGGTCCAATGGCGTCAATATTTGCACAAAAAATGAATGATTTTTACATCAACGATCGCATCATATTCTTAAAATTTATCATTTTACTTTATTTTTGATAATTATGAATTATTTTATTCGTTAGTTTTTGGTTTAATAATAATAAAATAAATGAACTACTATTTTGCTTTACATTCAACAAGTCTCAAAGAAACCGAAATCTCTTTTCCTATTTATATTTACTTTATTTCTAAACAAATTTGGAATTTTCTTTCATTTAGTCATGCAAAACGTACATATATTAACTGATTTTATACTTATTTTAAATTTTTTGTTTTTTAAAATTTTTTGCCAATTACTTTTAATTCTTTCTACAATAAATATTTCAAGCATATTCTTTTTATATTATTTAGATTTAATTTCTAAATTGTACCAAAATTTTTATTTTGGTTACATGTAATAACAAGCAAGTTAATTATCGTTTGTATTTTGATTGAATTTATGAATATATATTTTTTTTTACGTGTTTTTGATATTGCATTTATTTGTACGTTGTTTTATTTCTTATATAAAATTTACCAAATAACTGTTTTTATCAAATTCAATTGTCATTTTGTAAATCTTTTGTTCGAATTTTCGAATGTATCCATAAATAGAATAAACATAAGAATTAAAAAAGGTCACATAACAGGAAAATAATTGGAGAATAAATGTGAAGAAAATAAGTAATAAATTTATTCAAAAATTCCTAAATTATAAAACCTTTATGCTATTGATTTGATTCTTCAATAAATAAAAGCAAAGAAATGGGGATCAAAAGTGTAAAATGGAAAATCAATTTGTGCGCTGTGTGCGTAATCGCCGAATGAGACGAAAAGGTGGGGAAGGGGGGGGGGGGGGGGGATTAAAAGAATAAATAAATGGCCATCAATTTGTTCGTTTTTGCAAAAGAAATGAATTTTGTTCGGACAAACAATTGAAATAAACAAATTATTCTTAACCGTGAATTTTTGTAAGATTTAAATACATTTATAATGTTAAATTGGAAACTTCTACCGCATTATAAAACAACAACAAATACAAAAATAACTTCAAATTGCAAAAATCAAAAATTTAAATTTAGGTTTAATAAAATCAAAAAACTCGAAAATCCAGTTCTTGGTTTCACTGTGGAAGCTCTTGAAAAGTAGAGGATATGTCTTTTTCAATCCCAATAATAATTTTATTGAAAAATTTAATGTGCGACTAATGAAGTCAATTGACCATTGGTCGGAAATTCATTTTCTAAATTTTAATTAAAATAATAATTTCAAAACAGTTCTAAATGAGAAAAATTCATGTAATAAATAAATGATTGCAAATTCTTCTACATAATTAAACTCAGGAATTAATTAATAATTTCTTTCTTAAAAGTATTTCAACGAAACTTTTTATAATATTTCATAAATTAAAATTATTACAATAAAAATTTTTCAATAAACTTTTGCCTGAATTTTTTGTTACTTCATCTCAACTACTCATGTAAAGCACCCGTGACTTGTTTGAATTTTAAATAATAAACACATATAAAAGTAAAAAATAAAAGTAGGCCAAAATAATTAATATTTATATTATTTTAAATAAATACAATTAGGTGTTAATCCAATCGATTTTTTAATTTTTATTAATTTTTTAAATTATAAACTATTTTAGACCAGCCAATTTTTATAAAATATGGATCATATGCAGAAATAATATTCAATTAATTATTAATATATTAGCAAAAACTAATCAAAAACTATAACTTTAATAAGGTTTCAAAAAATGTATATCAAATAATGATTTCAAATAAAAAATAAAAATGCTATCGTAAAAAAAGGACAAATTTACATCATGGAATTTTACATAAAAGCATTTTTGCACATTTTAAATAATAAAAATGAATAATTAGTACAAAAGATTAACGAGACCAAAAAAAATAATCAAAATTTGCCCATACGGACGAGATAAGAAAAAAAAGGAAATTTAGCAAATCTAAATATACTAAAAAAAATAATTAATTAAAATTAATAATGAAATGCGTCTACTAAAACATTCTTTTATTTTACAATCTCAATGAATATTTGCAATTTTTAAATTTTTATAATTTCTACCAAATTAATAAAATTTTCAGAGAGAATCCAAATATGACAAATAAAATAATAGTATAAATATTAATTTCATCAGTCAAATAAAAATGAAAATCCATTAATATATTATTTATAAAATAAAGAATTACAGAGTCTAATTACCCTCATGGAGCCCTGGAAAGACTTTTCCACTAGACTTTCGATTTATGCAGAAGAATAAATAATTGTACTTGAGAAAATAATCAATAACTCAACTACCGATCTTTAAACCTATAAAAATAATAATAATAAAATAAATATTTTGCAGACAATAAATGCATTTTTTATATAAAATTTATTTAAATTTTAAAGATTTAATTCTTTAGTGTCTTTAATTCATTAATTTGAGAAAAAAAAACCAATAACGATTTCATTAAAATTTTTAATTAAAAAAATTAAAACTAACACTACAAATGAATATTTGATGAAACAAAAAAAAACTATTAAAAAACAAATAAAAATATTATAGTGTTTTTATAACGAAATAATAACAAAATTTTTTAATAAAAAATTACTTAAAACTACCTTAATATTTAAATTTAAGACACTAATTGTAAAAAAAATACTAATAATTTTCATCATTTTTTTTTTTTGCAAAATTTGGCAGCTATATAAAAATATATATAATTTCTTTGTTATTTTTTGTTAATTTTAATATTAAATAAATGAATTTGAGTTTAGTTATTTCAACATGAAAGATGAATCGCATGAACAGATAAAGCACATAATTTTATACAAAATGCAAATGTATAAAAAGTTTTAGCTATTTTTTCAGTGACATCAAATATTTTTATTTTGTTTTCATTGGATTTAGCACAAAGTCGCAAATAAAAGCTTGCAATTTATTTGATTAGTCTGATGAATATGAATTATTTATAATGAGAGAAATCAATAGTATTCATGATTAAAATGAAAACCTCAAAGAAAAAGTGCCAGGTAAAATTTTAATTGAATGGAAAATCTTTTTCCAAATTAATAAATTTGAATTATTTCTTTAATTCAACATAAAACTTTTTAATTTTTGTTTGATGATTTTTTTCTTATAATGGTAAGAAAAAAATTCCTTTTTATTAATATCTAAGTAAAGAAACAGCAGAGTTAAAATATTTATTTGTTTTTTAAATTGTTGAAGTATCCCTATTTGATTACACTTTTCTCCCAAAAATTTATGATTTTTTGTTATTTAATTGTATTATTATCCTTATACCTATTATTTTAATCCTTCTTTAGATAATATTATTCTAAAATACCATGTTAACATAAATGCTATCATTCTATACTTTTTCACTTTTTAATTAGATCTTTATTTCAAGAATTATTACTATTTATATTTATTTAGGGTTTTTAGATTTATAAATTAATTAATTAAAATGATTTCTGGTTATAAAAATTGAGATAAAATGTAATGAAAATAATCCATAATTATAAATAATAATAATATAAAATTAAATTAAAGTTAATAATATTGCATCTAGTTTGTTAAGGTTTAATATAGAACATATTATGAAAAATACAAAATATACATAATATTTGGCCACCAAAACAAGCATTCGAAAAGATCGCTCTCGAAAATTTGCACCAAGTCATGAAGAATTTCCGTCGGGGGATTTTCACACCATAATAACATTGAATTAAAATTGAATTTAAACATTAATTAATCTTTAAAAATTATTTTACCTAATTCATTATGCTTAATATTTTGAACTAAAATAATAAGATTTATTATGAAAAACATTGAGAAAAGATAAAACTCTAACAAATTTTGCAAATATATTTAAAATAAATTTTTTTTTAATAAATTTATTTTTTAAAAATTTTAACAATTAATATAGATATATTAAGAGAATAAATGACTTTGTTTAAAAACTCAAATATTCTTTTTAGTCAAAAATACGCATATGAATGATTATCTGGAAAAATTGAAAAAGTTTGAAGCTCAAGTTTGATAACATTTGGCATTTTTAAGGTTTAAACCATTTTTAATAGTTTAGTGTATTTTCTAAGATTGGGTTATTTTTTTAGCTTTTTAGTCAATATTTGGTATTTTTTGTCCATATAATTTAGAACCAAACGAATTATTGTTAAATTTGTAGACGTGATGATGCAATTTTATTTATTTTTTTGAACTCTTAAAATGTTTTTTGGCAAATCGAATTGTGGTAAGTATTTGCCATATTTATAATTTTATTACTCTTGCGTTCGGAAACATCTTTTTTGAAATCTTCGATTTCTTTATGAATAAAAATCGCTTTTAAATTTATTTCTTATCTTATTATTTGTCCTTTAATTATTTTACTGCTCTTTACCAAATTTATTTAATTAGTTTAAGAGTATGTGTTATTTTAAAAGTAATGTGCATTTTTTCTATTTTATCATGAACTTAACTCGTTAAATGTACTTACTTATAAAATTGAATTGAGGTCATAATCTTTGTTTTTTTAAACTTAGTTATTATTATTCTTTTATTTGAATGGCTTTAATTTTATTTTTACTTTAATTTTCAAAAATGTATCGACGATTTGGCCCAGCATGTTGAACGAGTGCAAAAAGTCAATTTTTATGTGGATGGATTAAAATAGTACGAATCAACTAATTATTTGTTGTAATAACTTTGAAACAACATATTAAATTCTACAGGAACGTAGAGAGTTCAATGGAGACGGGACAAAATGTACGAAGCCAAGCTCAGTTTGGCAAATGAAATTCTTATGCTTTAATTAAATGTTTTTAAATCATTTCAAATTAACACCTTTTCATATACATAACAGTATTTTGGCATAATATACTCTGAAATTTTTGAAATTCTCGGCTTTTGCTAGGTTTTTGAGTTTATAAAAAATACAGCTGTTTTATTTTATATTAATTTAAAATTTTTCATTTTACACATGAACTTTTACATTTTTGTGATTATTTTATAACAGACATTTATTGTTAACACTTTGCATGTATATATCATTTTTATTTGTCAAAGATTGTATTACATTATCTTATTATAATATTGATTTATATTGACTTTTTCCCATCTCGTTGTTTCGATAAATCAAACTACTTTTTTGATTTAAATATGATTAAACACGGACGAATATTTATATGTTTTAATGCAGATCATTGAAAACGATGAATAAAAGAGTATCCATTGAAATTTTTAAATGTAAATTATATGATATAATTTATCATAAATTGTTTCGCCTTATGTCATGAAAATTTAAAACATATATTTTATTTATGTAGATTTTAAAGTAAAAATATTGTATTCAAATTTTTAGTGGATGTTTTTACTTACGAATATTGTAAATAAAAATATCACATCCGTTAAAGTTGACTCTGTCTATTGTACACCAAGTACGGTGTCGAATATATTATGAAAAGTAAATCAAATTTTTGATTCATAGTAATTCAGAAATACCAAAATTTTAGTGAAGGAACATAGAAATAATTGAAATGCTTTTTACAAATGAAGAAATTATTGCTAGCAATATTTATAATAAGCATATAGAAAAAAAAACATAAATTTGACCATTGAAAAGCAGCAAAACACTGTTAAATCAGCAGAGTTGGCTACCCTGAATAAGAAAGTGCTTTAATTTTTATGAATTATTTTTTATGAATAAGCATGGTAAAAAGGGTTCTGAGTGAAATTTTTTGGTGGAAATTTTGGAAAGAATTTTTTTGTTTGAATTGAAAAATACACAATTTGCCTTGTTTTAAACTTTTTTTTGTCATTCTCATAAATTTCCAACTATATAATTTGGTAATCCCTTACTCTATACTAAGCGAGACGAAGCTCCGCCCCTTTTTTTGGTCGAGTTAAATTGGCGTAAAAAGCTTTGATTTGTGGCGATTTGTTCATTAATAAAAAAGAAAGAAAAATCAAAAAAGAGCGTTAGAAAAAGAAAAAAAGAAAATTTTGCAATAACTTCCCATGACAGTGGCAGGTAAACAAAACAAAAAAAAAGAGAATTATTTTTCAGTTGTTTATGTCATGTGAGATGAGAGAAAAAGAAAAAAAAGAGAAGTGAGTGAGTGAATGAGTGAGTGAGAGAGAGAGAGAGAGAGAGAAAATAGAGAAAGTGAGTGAGTGATGAGAAAAAGAGGGAAAGAAAGAAAAAGAGAGGGATTGAACAGAGAGAGAAAGACAAAAAGAGCGAGAAAAAAATAGAGATGGAGAGAGAAGAAAAAGAAATAGAGATGGAGAAGAAGAGAAGAAAGGATAGAAGAGAAGATGGAGAGGGAGTGAGTAAGAGAGAGAGAGAGAAAGAAAGAGAGAAAGAAATAGAGATGGAGAGAGAAGAGAAGATGGAGGGGGGATATAGTAAGAGAGAGAGAGAGAGAGAGAAAGAAAGAAAACGAGAGAGAAAAGAGAAAGACAGAGAGAGGAGAGTGATTGAAAGAGAAAAATAAAGAAAAAAAGAAGTGAGTTAGTGATTGAAAGAGAGTGAGAGCGATAGAGAGAGACAACGAGAGAGGGGAAGTGAATGAGAGAAAAAAGAAAGAAAAAGAAGTGAGTGAGTGAGAGAGAGAGAAAATAAAGAGTGAGTGAAAGAGAACGAAAGAGAGAGAGAGAAAGAGATAGGGAGAGAGAAGAGAAAGGATAGAAAGAGAAGATGGAGACGAAGTGAGTAAGAGAGATAGAGAAAGAAAGAAACAAAGAGGAGTGAGTGAGTGATTGAGAGAGAGAGAGAGAAAGAAAGAAAGAAAGAAAAACAGAGAGAGAGATGGAGAGAGGAGAAAGAAAGAGAGAGTGAGTGAGAAAGGGAATGAGGGAAAGAAAGAAAAAGAGGAAGCGAGTGAGAGAGAGAAAAAAAGAGAGTGTAAGAAAGATAGGGAGAGAGAGGGAGGGAGAGTCGAGAGAGAGAGAGAGTGAAGAAGGGAAAGGAGAGAGAAAGAAAGGAGAGTGAATGAGAGAAAAAGAAAAAAAAGAGAGGGATTAAACAGAGAGAGAGAGAGAAAGAAAGAAAGACAAAGAGAGAGAAAAAGAAATAGAGATGGAGAGAGAAGAGAAGAAAGATAGAGAGAGAAAGAGATAGGGAGAGAGATAGAGAAAGAAAGAAATAAAGAGGAGTGAGTGAGTGATTGAGAGAGAGAGAGAAAGAAAAAAAGAAAAACAGAGAGAGAGATGGAGAGAGGAGAAAGAAAGAGAGAGTGAGTGAGAAAGGGAATGAGGGAAAGAAAAAAAAAGAGCGAGTGAGAGAGAGAAAGAAAGAGAGTGTAAGAAAGATAGGGAGAGGGAGGGAGGGAGAGTCGAGAGAGAGAGAGAGTGAAGAAGGGAAAGGAGAGAGAAAGAAAGGAGAGTGAATGAGAGAAAAAGAAAAAAAAGAGAGGGATTGAACAGAGAGAGAGAAAGAAAGAAAGACAAAGAGAGAGAAAAAGAAATAGAGATGGAGAGAGAAGAGAAGAAAGGATAGAAGAGAAGATGGAGAGGGAGTGAGGAAGAGAGAGAGAGAGAGAAAGAAAGACAAAGAAAACGAGAGAGAGGAGAGAAAGACAGAGAGGAGAGTGAATGAAATAGAAAAAAGAAAAGAAAAAAGAGGAGTGAGTGAGTGATTGAGAGAGAGAGAGAGAAAGAAAAAAGGCAGAGAGAGAGAGGGTCAGAGGAGAAAGAAAGAGAGAGTGAGTGAGAAAGGGAATGAGGGAAAGAAAGAAAAAGAGGAAGCGAGTGAGAGAGAGAAAGAAAGAGAGTGTAAGAAAGATAGGGAGAGAGAGGGAGGGAGAGTCGAGAGAGAGAGAGTGAAGAAGGGAAGGGAGAGAGAAAGAAAGGAGAGTGTAAGAAAGATAAGGAGAGGGAGGGAGGGAGAGTGGAGAGAGAGAGAGAAAATAAGAATAGGAGAGAAGAAAATGGAAGGCCCGATGGAAATAAGTTATTTTTGAACATTTTTTAATATTTAAAAAAATTAAAATAGAGCGGTTGGCGCCGCGAAGCGGCGCCCAACCGCTCGTTTTTATCTATTGCAATTATTTATGAATTATTTATTTTTTTTCGAAAAAATTACACCAAATTACATCATAAACTCTAACGCCCTCTTTCTCTCCTCTCCTCACTTCGCTCTCTCTCTCTCCTCTTCCATTTCTCTTTTTCTCCTATTTTTCTCTCCCCTTTCTCTCGCTCTCTTATGTGAATCTTATTATCTCACTATTTCTTTAATTCTCTCTCTTTCTCCACTTTACTATTTTTTTTCTTCATATCAATTCCTCACATCTCTAAGCCTTTTCAAATTAACGCTGCGTCAACCATCCAAAAAATTAAGAGCAGCAGTGTCATTTATTCAACGGAGGACAAAAATTCCTTCATTCCTTTCATCGATTTGACAATTTTTTGTTTAGTAGCGAAAAACATTGACAAATTAAATAACTATTTTGTTGCATTTTTCTTGTTAAATCATAAATACTTGGTATGCATTTTACGGTTGCTCTAGTTAAAAACTGATATCTATTTGACTCAATCCCGAACACTGAAACAAAAAATTGAAAGCTTTCAAATTATATTGTCAAAAATAAAATGAATTATCGAAAGTTCATGTTCATGTATTTTTTCTTTTTCACATTTTAAAGAAATTTTTAAATGTAAAAATAGTTATTGATAAACCCAGTGCTCGCATGTTCTTTTTTGCCAAAGTTAATATAAATTGGCCACTGAATTTTCTTATAAATTATTTTATTAAAATACGTATGTAAAAATTATAAAAAACATTTCTTATTTATGCATTAATTAATTAATATTTTTACATTTTTACACTTGAAATGATAATTTCACAAATAACAGCATACACTTAAATAAGAATTTTATTTAAGTAAAATAAAATAAAGCTTCACAAAAATAAATTGAATTTAATAAATTATAAATATTTACTTTCAAGTCTACAAAAAATTAATATCGTAGTACACAAACGTTAAATAATGGTTCTTTTAATTATAATAAATCTGCGAAATTTAAATATCAAAAAATCATATAAATTTATCAAAAAATCATTTAAAAAATATTTTATCTATAAAATAAATTATTATTTTTAATATATCTGGTTTAATGCATATAATCAATATTTCTTCATAAAGTAAAATAAAATATTTCTTGAAATTAAATTCTTTTTTGATATGTGACAAAATTTCTTTTTTGTATATAATATTTTGTTATAAAAATAAATTAAAGACGGTATATGATGAAGCAGAGATCTGACCATGACATTCTGTCATGTGTAAAATATTATACAATATGTTTAATGAATTCAACCAGTATGTGCAGCATAAAAATTCATTATAATATATTAATAATTTTAACTAAAATTTCTCAAAACATTTAAAAAAATTAAAAGTTTGCAGAAAACGTGGTGAAAATTTAAGAGAATTGGGTAGGGCTGAAAGAAATATTTGTGAAAATTAAAAGAAAAGGAAAAACTAGAGCAAAAAAATATTTGATCAATCCATTTAATCAAAAGAATTGAGAAATATTTAGTCTTGTGGCTAAACCAAAAAATTAATTTCAATTAATATGTCTGGTTAAATTTTAAGATGATTTTGTTTTAATTAATTATTCTTAAAAAAATACAATTTTAATTGATTAAAACTTCAATACTTACTCGAAGTAGTTTTTTGCATGTTTGTTTACCTTTTGAATAAAATTCAGATTAACTTAACTCATTCCTCATCATCGAGTATTCAGTCGCAAAATAATAATTAATGGTCAAATGTTATGACAAATTTTTGTATAATAATCGTCAAAAACTAACATGAAATAATATTATATTAGAGTTCATGAAAGAAGATATGTTAAGATTATACTAAAATTATTAAACTAGAGAGTCCGAAATTCAAAATAATGGAAAAATTGCAAATCATTTTTAATTAAATCTTATCTTTTTAGATCCAAAATTGAATTTGGCATTATCTTTAAATGGAACGCAGTTATAACTGAATAATTATTTAAATAGGATTATGTATTAATTATTCATCATAAGATTTCTGTAATGTTATTTTATAATAAGTTTCTAGCATTTAGCATGAATGACATTGATGAATGGTGTAAATGATTCGCCTTTTTTCACAGCTCTGAACAAAAACAAATTGATGAAATATTCTTCGTCTCAAAAATAAAAAATTACTGATACACAAAGTACAATATAAAAACGGCCCATAATAATATTATAAAAAAATACTAAAATCTTTATTTTTTTATTACTTAAATTAAAAAAAACGATTTATAATACAAAAAAAATGAAAATTAATAGAAAAATAATAGCAATTTAAAAACCGCTCAACAGATTCCAAGGGATTATAAAAATAAATTTTAATTTGAAAATATTTGCTTTTGAAAACTCACCACGAGAATGTGAGCAATTTGATTTATTCATCAAGATATAGGATGCTTTCTAATGAATCAAAAATCCTAATATTATATAATTTAATGAATTAAAATATGTTTAATCCTTGAACCTAATAATTTGATAAATGAAATAAAAGCGATGTACCAAAAAAAATAGTTTTCTTTTAGAATCAAGCAAATAAAAATTACTTAATTTTAATGATAAAATATTTATTCGAAGAAATCCCAACAATGAAATTATAAATGATTAAATATTGATTTTATCAAATTTTTGTTTATTTTATCTGAAGTTTAAAATTTTAAATAGATATGACAAAATCCTTAAAATCAAAACAGACTATAAAATACTTGTTTCAACAATTATTGTAAAATATTATCGATTTTCTTGTTAATTAGAATTCTTCGCAAAATGCCCAATCTACTAAAATTAAGTGAATTCAGGACTTAGTAAATTAAATTAATCAATTTTCATATACCGAGAAAATCTTTGGAAATTTGAAAAAAATTTTTTATTCCTTTATCATTTGAAAAGATAATAAATTAAAATTTATCGAAATTAATGTTTCTTACAAATTCCCTTTTAGTCACGGTTCCTGGTCCCATTATTTATGGGTCGCTTTCCTCAAAGGCTAGGCTAAAATGATATCTCATAATATTAATGCAGTATAAAGATTTATTTTAATTTACAATCTTAATGGGAATAAATTAAAATTAAAAATCAACATTAATATAAGAGCATCTAATCAACCCAAGAATTTAATTAAAATATATTTATAAAAATTCAACTGCAAAGAGTTGAGATGAGTTAGAAAATATAGAAAATAAAAAAGTTTTATCAAAATATTTCCTGAAAAATAATAATAATATGTTATTAAATTAATCCATAATATTCTATTAATATCTAATGAAGAAATTATTTTTTGTATATAAAAATATGAATAAATGGAGTTAGTAAAAACTCAGGAGGCGGCGAAGTGAAAAACTCAGGAGGCGGCGACTAGTACGTTTTAAAACAAGTATTAGAAGAAAGTATAGACAAATCTAATTAATACTTAAAAATTATTCAAATAAAATCAGTTTTCTGTATTTTGCTATTCATTAAATAAAGAAAATTAATTAAATAATAAATTTATCAAAAAATTACCTGAAAGATTTAATTACCCAAAAGGTAATGAAACAAAATGATTATTTATTAAAAATTTAATGTATAAAAATGAAATGGAAATAAGTGACAAAACTTTTTAATTTAAGACTCTTTATGTTTGATACAAAGTACAGCAGTCGCCAAAGCAATATAGGCCTCTCAACCCAAGGCAGGTCCAAAACTCTTCCTCTTTATAATTGGATAAAAAATTAAATTGCCGTGCGTTAATTTTAGCATATTTAAAATTTAAAGAAATTATTGTATAAATAAAATTATTAAAAAAATGAAAAACAATTTTAATACTAAGATCGTTTAATGAAAATGACTAAACAATTAACATAAATTAATTTTAAAATTTGGATAAAATAGTAATTTAAAAAACAAATAAAAAATAAATAAAGAATCTCCATGCTCTAAATAGTAGGAAAAACAATTACTTTTTTGTTTTTGGATATAAAAATCAGCACTTTTGATTACATATTTTGCCATTTTTCGTCAATTTTTCCGATATGAATATTTTTAGGAAACATTTTTAATTATGAAAAATTAAAATCAAATTTGAATGGGTGTGCGAGTGGATCAATAGTGAGTGAGCTTCACCGCCGAAAAACTTGAGAAATTTTTGATTTGCAATTACAAAAACAATCAATACAATTTATGAGAAGAAATTTTTAATTAATTTGCACCCCCAATTTTCAAGTATTTTTGTGCATATTTGGTCTTTATTTTGGAATTTTTGTGCATATTTCATGACTTTATTTCAGATGTATTAAAAAATAAATATCTGATTTAATTTAAATAAATTTGATAAGCATAACAAGTTAAAATAAAATAATATTAATAATGAATTAAAATAAATTGCTACAGAAGTATTAAATAATCATGTATGAAAATATTATTTAATAATAATTATAATAATCTTTTAAAATCATCCATGAAAAAAAAACGAAAGATAATCTCGTGTGACTCGACTCTTAATAAAAAAAAATAATTTTACCAAAATAAAATGCGTTTCATTTTAATTATTTGATAAAAAATTGAAATACCCCATTAAACGAGGGAAATATTAAACACAGACATACAAGTTATTAAAAACAAATTTAAAAAAGAAAAATATTTAAAATAAATAAATTAAATAATGAAATATTAGTACAAAAACTTAATTTTTATTGGGAATATTTAAAAAAAATCGCAATAATTAAAGTGCTAATTTAATAAAAATAAATAAAAAAATGTTTATACGGGTAAATTTTTTAAAAAACATTTTAATACTTTTAAGATAGGTTTAAATGAACCACATTTTATTTCTATTTTTTAAGAAAAGGATTTGCAAATAATGAAAAGAAAATATTATTTATTTTTTCTCTTTTAGACCTTTCATATGTGAGAGTTTTTTTACACATAAATTTCATTTACAAAAAAAAAATAAACAATTTTTCGATTGGATAATTTTTGAATGATTATGACCTTTTTACAAGCTATTTTATTATTATAGCCATAATAAACAACAATTGTTAATAATAAAATTATTTTACAAATATATTCATCAATTTGAACATAAAATATAAATAAATTTTTATTGAATTTATTTTGAATTATTATTTATTTTTTAAAATCAATGAGTTATTAATTAGATAGACTAAAAAATATTACATTAATATAAGAACTTCATTACTTTTATAAAAAAATGATTGACATGAAAATTGGACAAAAAATTAAAATTTTTTAAATATTTTATTTGAAGTTAAAAGAATAGAGCCCATTTTGGTGTGTTAAACCTACTGTATAATTAAAAAGAATATGAAAATCGTTTGATTAAAATTTAAAATAATATACCACTAATTAATCCTTGATTAAAACAATAATTTTATTAAACTAGATATAAATATAACATGTAATATTCTCATATAAATGATTCAACTTTTTAAATGATTTTTTATAAAAAATGTATGGATTTTAATAAATATTTAATATTATTCTTAAAAAAACAAAATTAATGAGTTTTATAACGACAATGATGTTTATTATCAAATTATTCTTTTCATTATAATAAATATTGAATAAACTAAAGAGAAATAATAAAAAAATATGAAGGCCGAGTTAATATACAATATTACGAAAACGAAATATTAATAAAATAATTTTATATATTAATCATTCTCATGAAAAATTACTGGGCCTTAGTAGCAACAACCAGCATAATAGCATGGACCCGTAAACATTAGTGAAGCAAATTTCGGAGTGGACATTTTTTAACTTAAAAAAATAAATAATAGATAAATATAATTTAGATAACTACAGCTTTAGTAATAAATTAATGAAAAATATCATAAAACAAATTTATTGAAATGAAATCAAAAATATAAATTCTACTAAAAACATTATGTTAGAAACTATTAAAAACTTAAGGTGAAAAGGATAATTCAATTTCAGTATTAATACAAATAAAAAAGGTCTATTAATTAGATATGCACTTATTTAAACAATGTAAAAATAATGCAAATCATTAAAATTAATTTGCCTACAGAAAAACATTATTTGTACATAAAACTTCTAAAATTAAGAGCAGTTAGTTTATAAAACATCAGAATATAATCTATATATCGATATAGAATTTAACAATGTCTACTTTTAATCTTTAAAGTGAATTCTTAAAATATTTTATAATTTCGACAAAACCACAGAGAACGTTCAACTGGGCCTCAGAATCCACTGAAAGCGCAACACCAGAACTCGTCAGACTTGAATATTTTAGAAATAAAAATATTTAAATATAATCATAATGCATAAATTATTTTTAAAAGTACGAGAAAATTGGTACATGAATATATTGAAATATATCGTGTTATCTTAAAAATATAGCTTAGAAAATAAATAATAAGAATATATAATTAAGACGAATAAAACAAAACAATAAAACGTCTACCGTACATATAGACACAAGCAAAATTGAATGGAATTTTTTAAAGGCGGTTTATGAGAATTACGATAATATTTATATTTTTAAAGCTCAATTTTTAATATTAAAAATTAATTAAATTGGTATTACGGTAGTTTTAAGTTTTTTTTTTCTGATAATATGTTAATTAAAAGTTCCATAAGGTTAATTCGAATCTAATGAGAAATTAATAAATCAATTTGGTTACTTTCAGCATTCAAAGTACACAAAAAAAATTCCTGAAAATATTTTAAAAGTGACGAAAACTTTGATTTTTAGGAGTGTATTTTTGAATTTTTTCTATATTCCTTACAAATTGTTTTTAAAAATGGCAAAATATCTATAAAATATGTGCCAAACCCTAAAATAAGTGCGATATGTTTTTATGTGCCAAAATGCCAAAACATGTGTTTTTATGTTTTTGAAATGATAATCTAACTATGTAATAAAAAAAATGAAAATAACTAAATTTAGCTAAATTAAATAAAATATATGAAATTAAAAACTCCATTAAATTTTCTACATTTTGAAAAATATTAAATATTACTTTAATGTTGCTAGGTCGTTTTTAGCCAAAAAATTACTATTTTGGGCTCCATTTTTCAAAATATGGTAAAATGGAGGTTCGGCGGTGACGACTAGACACCGCCAGGAAAATTTTTTGAGTATTTTAATACAATTTTGCTATGAAAATTGCATAAAATTTCAAAAAATTTACTGTATTTTTTTAGAGGGCATTGCGGGATTTGAGCAAAAAACAAACAAACTCAAAGAAAAACAAATTTTACTAAATATACTATGTATGTTATAAAGTATTAAATAAAACTATTGTAAACATAAGCAATTGAAAAATTAAAGAGTTGAAATAATAGACAAATACAGATGGGATGGCTCGGCAATGAGTGTGTGAAATGCGTGAAGTTTTCTCCATTTTTTTGTTTAGACATTTGTCAATATAAATACATAATTATGAAAGTTTTAAGTGTGAAATGTTTAATGATATGGAATTGGTGAACTTGGAAATTGAGGGATCAAATAAATGATTAAAATTAAATATAAAAGTTTCATTATTTTCAAATTTTTTTTTCAAATACTAAAAATTAATAATGATTGAGAAATAACTCAAACCGTGAAAAAGGAGTTGACAAATAAATAGGTTAAATGAAACGAAATTTTTCAAAACTTACCAATTAATAGACCATTCAAAAATACAAAAAATCTTAAACTAAAATAAATATATTTTCCAGAAGAAAACTTTTTACAAAAAATATACTAACTAAGAACGATTTCAAGAGAATAAAAACTAAAATTCCGCGAACCAAATGAAAACAAAAATTATGGATCTTAAATCAATTACAATTAATAAATTAGAATAACTTTAATCATTCTCTGCTATATTAGTTTATCACCTCTTTTTCGTGACATTTAAGAATTGTGTTGCAAGCATATATTTTTTTATTTAATAATTAATATTTAATTTAGTGTAAAGAAAAACCATTTTTTTATATTTATGAAATATTTATATAAATATTTATGTATTACTTTGTCTTTAATTTATGCTAAAAAATTCGCAAAAAAAAACGCTTTTGATCTATTCCAATTTATGAAGTTGAAAGTTTTTTTTACATATAATTTAAATTTTGTTAAAGAGAAGATTTTATAATTTTTCTCTTAACTTTTGTTTTTAATGGAAAACTGTTGTTTTTCTTTATGACATATTATATTTGATTTGCAACTTTTGGTTATTTTTTTTAATTCTTTATATGGAAAGAGGACAAATAATTAATTGCATTGCGCGGCATTGAAATTTTGCACCATATCATAAAATTGAGATAAATTCATTGATTATAAATTATAATTTTGTGGAATTATTTTATTACCAATCTAAAATTATTGTTAATTACGTTGTTGAAAATATCCATTAATAGAACAAAATCATAAAAATGTTATAATTCAGGGTTGCTAGGTCACATCACAAAAAATACTTAAATCAAACATTTATTGTTCCTGTGATTTTTATCAATTTTTTTGCTTTTTAATTATGTTTAAATTTATTTACGTTGATGCTTAAATGCATCAAAATTTTGTGTTTTACCACAATAAAAAAAAAGTTTCAGCTAATATATTAATTTGATTTAACTAAGATAATGCAAGCAAATATAATGACAATTGTATAAAATTATGCACCAAAACTAAAAAAATAAACTTAGCATATGATAAAAAGATAGAAAATAAAATAAAAAAGTAATTCAGCGGATGTTAATCGAAAATATTCCAATAACTTCAACCGTGGACAAAAGATTTATATGTTCACGTCACAATTTTGCAACACGGATAACAATAAGCTCGGAAATTGTATTAAAATCTAAACAAACTAAAATATACTTTAAAAACAAAAAAGATAATAATAAGTTATTATTAACTTTAGAAATCGTTTTAGACCATAAAAAGTATTAAACATACTAAGGAACCAAAAAGAAGTATACTAAGATTACAATTTTAAGCAATGAAATTTGTCAATTAACTATTATTGATATTATTTATGTATTAAAATTCAATAGATATAACTCTTAAATGTTTAGTATGGATCTACCATTTAGTAAAAATAAATAAAAAAGATTTTTAAAATTATTTAGATAAAATTAATTAAATTTATTTCGATCAAACTATAATTATCTAAAAATGTTTTTTAAAAAAAACTATCAAATTTAGCAATTTAATAGATAAAAGTAAATATTAAATTTTATAAAAATTTGCTTGCCAACTAAACATATGCAAGGCAACAAGTCTTATGCACGATTATTAACCCAAAAAAGTGAATAAATAGTAAAGTAATAAAGTAGTTTATTTATAATATATTTAAATAACAAATATTTAAAGAAATATCGGTCGATTGGAATAATAAACTTTTAATTTTCAAAATGCTGATTAAACAAACGGTTTTATAGTCCCGTAAGTGGCATTCGCAGGCACAAGAGCACGCACCGAAATAATTGTGAATCATTATCAATTATTGTAATAATTAGTTATGGCTGAGCAAATTATGTTTAAGCATTTTGTGTTTATATTCAAATATTGTACGTTAATTTAAAAAGACCTTTAATAACAAATATTTTTGATTTAAAATTTAATTGATATCATAAGTTTTTAATGTCAATATATCTTTTTTAAGGTTTTTTAAAATTTATCCATCTTTATATAAGGCCAATAAATTTCGTCTTTTCATTAAGCGTCAATTTTAGGTCACTTGCATAAATGCGCTTGCAAATTTGTACAAAATAAAAATTATAATGTGAATAGAAAATACTAATAAAACAAAAAATGCAAGAAACATGCATACGAAATTATTGAAGTTTTTAATGTAATTAGTAAAATTATGTTTTTGACAAAAATATTTAATTTATTAAATATTTAATTTTTTATGTTATTATTTTATGCTTTTGGTTCAAATTCAGTAGTATTTTTTATTGTTTTTCATAAAGATTTAAATTATATATTTTTATTATTTTATCTTAACAGATATTGCCGTGAATTATGCATCGTTAAAAAGATTAATATGTTCTTTTTATTTAATTAGTTTATATAATCACTTGCTCCGTTATGTTTTTGACGCTGCCGCGACAATTTCGCGAATTCTTACAAAACGCCAATGCTTTTTTTGTAGGCAGGTAATGCTTGCGTTGTTTTCTGTTTTTGTTAACCGGTATGACTTACTGATTGCAAAATTGTTTTGAATATACATTTAAATTATTTAAAAAATCAGAATTATTTATATCTTTTTAATTAACTTAAAAAGCATACCATTGCTATTTAATGATTATTAGTGTCGATTGACAAAAAAGATTTTCAATCGAAATTAGAAGTTTAAAAATAAAAAACTAACATTAGAATCCAGAATGATTACATCAATAAGCAAATGTAATACACATGAAATCACTTAAATTTAAATTCTTGACATATCTTTCAACGAATAAAATATAATTATAAAAATAATAAACATATATGTTTGAAACATTTGTCGAAATTTTCGGTTTTTTGAGGATTTCCAAAAATTTTTGTAAAAAAACCCAAAAATCTAAAAAAACATCCAAAAAGTACAAAATATGTACCAAATATGTAAAATCTTGAAATATGTAAAAATATGTAAATAAAAGTTCCAACTTTTGTTCGCATACACAAAAAAAAAAGTTTTTCTACTATTTAGAGCATGGAGGAAAAATATGTATTTACATCGTTTTTTAATTTTGCGACTTTTTTGTTCACAATAATATTTATTTCTTATCAGATGGAATATTTTTTTAATTTTGCTTTTCATTTGTGGTTGTTTTAATTATAAAAAAGTCATTGCAATTTATTTTTTCTTGCCAAACGTGACTTTTCGTTGAAGTATGCGCAGAAGACCAAAGGGTCATAAAAAAAATTAAATTTTTCATTCTTAATTATAAATATGCAATAATTTAATTTAATTTTAAATATAATTTAAAATATTAAAAATTATAATAAAAAATCATTTAAAGAAAAAATAATAATATTTCAAAAAGATATTATTACATTTATCTATTTAATAGATTTTTTAAATTGGCATTTATTATTAATATTGTGAAAAACAAGTAGAGGAATATATATTCCATATTTCTTATAATAAACTATTTAAATCACGACACAGAAACTAACCGTTGAAATTGGTGTGTCGAATTCATGAAAAAACAAAAAGACAACCGAGTAAAAATACAAAAACATATAGATTAAATAAACCCAAATTACTTTGAAATAGGAGACTATTAAAAAATATTCATCGATGTAAAACCATATAATGTTGAAAGAGAATAAATAATTATTGTATTAAATTCTCATTGATTATATTAAAAAAATAATTAAAAAATTTTAAACATAAAGAGGGTAGAGAAAGGACCATTTCTCACTCATACACACATACTAAAAATATAAATTTCTACTATTCGTTAATGTACTACTACTATTACTGTTAATTTAAAGAAAATATAAAGTTGAATTATGAAAATTTATTTATTTATTTTCAGTAAAGTTCGCATTATTGGACTTATTAAAATATTTTAATACTTCAAAAATTTAATTCAAATTCAAAATATAAAAAGATTATATCTGTTGTTCAAAAATAATAATTCAAATAATATATGTTAAAATTAATTTTTTAATTTTAATGTACTAACCAACAGCAAAAAATTGAAGAATTTAAAAATTGAATATACATAAAAAAAGGAATTTGTTACTGTAACGTAGAGTACTCTCTCCCAGACAGTAAATAAAGGCTGGGTAGCATTTTATTGAAAAGTAGAGCAGAAGATTCTCATTACATTCATAAATTTGAATGTAATTTTTAAAAATATTAAAAAATTTACAATATCACCCATTAAATTAATAATTTCATTCTTATAACAATTTGAACGAAAATCTTATAGCGAACATTAAAGTAAAAATAATAAAAAGGTATTTGAAGACTAAAGAAAGCTAAAAATAAAAATGCTTTGAAACTTGACAAGTATCAATAAAATATTAAATTATTCTAACAATAATTTTTAAGAATTTTATTGAATCTAATAAAATGGAATAATTTTTTTAATAAACGATTTTCATCCTCAATACCCCAAGGTAAAAAATAAAGGAAATATTTACATTCAACATATTTGCATTCAAGGATGTTTTAATTAAAAATAAAATAATATAATTCATAAATTTTTTCCATTAACTTGTTGTTTTTAATATTTTGTTACTCATCTCAAATATGCATATAAGCAACCTTTTGAGCAAGTTAAATTTTATTTCTTAATCATTCTTTTATTTAATTTTAGTTTTATTATCTTTTTTATTTTGAATTTCTTTTAATTGATTCTAATTTTATTATGGCTTTTTTCACTTCTCTTCTTCGAGCATGTCGACATCGTTTTGTGCTTTATTTCAATTGATTTTGTTGTTTTTTATTATTTTAATTTTATTTGAGTTTATAATTTATATAATCAGCAATTTAGTTTTTGTCTAAATTATAATTTAATTAAATATTATTTTTTTCTTTAATTTTTTTAATTTTATTTTTGTGTGAATTGCATAGAAACTAAATAATGTTCGAATATTTGTGTTCTTGAGCTTTGATTTTTTTATAGACTAATTTATTTCAATTATTAATTAACAGAAAAGAAAATCAACAATCTTTGCGTAAATTCTCATCTAAGTTACGAGGCACTGAGTCAAATGCTTTTTGTAAATCAATATTATACAATAAACGCTTTTTATATTAATAATTGGCTCGTACCAATCTTCTAATAGTTGACTTTTTGTAGACCTATTTCTAACAAAACCAATTTGTTATTCCGAAATTTTATTGTTTTTTTAGGAGAAAGTTGTAAATATTTTGGCTAACAATAAGAATTCTTTCTATAACCCTACAAAGTGAGCATTTTAGAGAAATAGGCCTATAATTTTCAGGATTAAACTTGCCCCCTTTTTTGAAAAGATGAAAAACTATCGATTCTTTCACCAGAATCTAAAAATCCTGAACATGTCAGTAATAACAGTTGCCAATAAGGAATGACAGTTTTTCAAGTTCCGTTTTTATTCGGAGTTTTTTTTTAAAAGTTTTTGTGTCTCGATGATATAAAGTCTATATCTGATATAAATCATTCAAAATTCGTTCTTTCAAAGAGTATATATTTTGTAAATTGAATTTTCCCTTTGAAATAGACTTTTTCAATTTGCGAATGAAATTTATTTGTTTGTATTTTTATGTGTAAATTAATGCTATCGTATAGTGTATTTTGAGGATCAGTTTTACATTGCCTATACAGTTTGGCTTTCTCAACTAAGGTAAGTAAGTATCATTTTTAAATTATAAGTTTAAGAAATAACTAAATAAAAAATAACTAAAGAAATCTTATTATACTATTTATTAAATTACAATTTGTAATCAAACGAATAAATCGAAATAAGTACTTTAAGCTAATCAAACGAATAAATCGAAATAAGTACTTTAAGCAACTCTTGCAATATATTGCAACGATAAATGTTATTGGTTAATAAATTGAATAAATACTAAAAAAAATTTTCCACTCTATATTTTAATGCAAATAACAAATATTTTTATTAATAGTTAGATGAAAAAAAATATATATATAATTATTTTATATTTAAATTTTTTGGGGGTTTTCAGTATTTATTTATTTTTTTCAAAATAATTCATAAATATTTTCAGAAAGTGCTCTGAAACGCACCAATTATTTACAAGTTAAACAATGCTCTCTGATGGTTTTACTATCAAAAAGGGAGGTGAATAAAAATTCTAATTTTTTTTGTTTATTTATTTCATTACATTCAAAATTATAAGTGCAATTTTTTATAATTGAAAAATAAATATTTTTTATAGAAATAAGAAAAAATGACACAAAAACCGATAATATCTATAAGATAAAGAAGTAACAGAAGCAAATCTGCGTAGTGGGTTTCGATATCTGAGGATTTTTCCTCATTTTGTGGTCTTTTAGAGGGTCAAAGAGGATTTTTTTGGAAAGATGATTTGCGGATTTTTGTGGTCTTTTGTGAAATTTGAGGATTTGTGTTCGAAAAATCCTCATTTTGTAATAAATTTTAATTAGGTATTTCATTTGATAATCTTATACAAAAAAATAGATTTTTAGTTTCTAAAAATCGCGAAATATTTGCCTATCGTATTATAAATTACAAAATTTTTCCCGGCGTCGCCTATCGGCACCGCCGGCCCCCGGTTCCCCAAAAGTTTTTTGGAAAAAGCGCAGTAAAAAAGCGCGACGCAGAAAATTTTTTCTCGTCCCGAAACCCGACAGGATTTTCAAAATTTTGAGATCGAAACCCTGAGTTATACCATACCAGTTTTAAAAATACATAAAGTTTGTAAAGATTACATAAAAAAATTAAGCAATAAACATATCGGCAACCCTAGAAATTGGAGAAAAAGAGAAGGATGAAGATAGAAATAAGGATAGAAAAAGAGAGAGAAAATGGATGAGAATGAAAGAGAAATTAAAATGTGGTTAATTGAAATAATTTGAAAGTATGGATTTCAATAAAATTTGGTTGTTCAAGTTTTTGCGATAAAACATCTGAGATATTTATGAGAGTTAGGTACATAAATTGTATTTTTTAAATGGCGGATATTTAAAAAAAACATTTTAAAACCTTTGAGTAAGATATTTATTTATAAAATTAGTGTTATAAAAATTTATCAAAATAGTCTAATAAATAAATCTTATTAAATGAACAGTTAATAAAAATATTTTATTAAATTTATTAAAAAAATAATAATTTTATTATTTCAAAGTTAAGATAACTTTAAAATAAACAAACAAATGTTCAAAATTTAAACACAAGAACTATGAGATTGTTTCATCTATATCACAAAAATTTTTATTTTACAAAATATTGTTACATTTATCGTTTTATATAATAATTTAAAACATTTTGTTTTATTACCTAAACTGAATTTCTATATTATTATAAAAGAATTTAAAGTTTATTCCTTTTTATAGAAGATTGATTCAAAAATCATATTGTAATCATAAAATCGAAAACATTTTGTACACATTCCAGGAGAAAAGCGTATTGGTTTTCGCTCTCTTATTAATGAATAAGGTTGAACAAAAGTTAACATTCTGAAATTTGACATAATAAAATTAATTTTTTTGAATTAATCAATTAACATTAAATTAATTACGACTACTAAACTGCTATTTAAAAAAGCCAAAAAAGAGAATGTGAATAAAAAGTATTTCATATTATACTTAAATAGTAAACGAGCAAAAAGACATAGCCAAGCGCGAAAAATAATAATTTTACCATATTAAAGGAATAAACACAAGTTTAGTCTAGTCGGAGAAAACAAGAGAGCTACTTAATGAAATTCAATTTTTTTTAAACGAAAACAAATTTAAGGCTTTATCCAAATATATATTTAAAACTTCTTTTTTAACAATAATTAATTCGAATAACCGTAACTAACTTTCATAATTTGGTCTTTAATAATTTTATTAGCGCTTAATTTCTTGTAGAAAGATTTAAATTAATTTGTTCTTCAACTATTCTTTTAATCATTGTTTTGATAGTGAATATGCGAAGAAATATTATTTAAGTTTACTGCTAATTTATACAAAAAATAAAAGTTATAAAGAAAAATATATAGTGATAAAAATAAAATGTATTTCCGAAATGAAAGCATCGTCTTATGAAGGCGTGTGCTTAAATAATAATTTCAAATCGAATTATCTTTTAAACAATTTATTAGTATAAATTTTACTAAATCGCAATAAATTTATAAAAATAATCTTTAAAAATATTAAAGGATAAAAATAAAGAATAAATTGCATGAAAGATATATTAAAAATGGGATTTTTGGTATTTCCATTTTTGTGAAAAATGTTTCGAAAAATTATGAAGATCATTTATGCTTTAATTGAAAATATTGTTTCTTTTTCAGATTGCCTACACAAAAAAATAAAACACAAAATAACTATTATTTGAAACTAATAATGTAAAAAAAACATAAAAGACCTAAAATATGCTAATAAATGAGAGTAAGCAATTAATTAATTAATTCTAATTTCAAATCAAATGATTTACCACTCTAAAGTTCAAAATAATAACCTATAATAAATGCATAATTAATTTAATAATTCCAATATATGAAGAATAAAAAAAATTAAATTTTCATCACATCACAAAAAATAGATATAAAATAATAAAAAATGAATTATAATTTGAATGAAATGCAAAAAATAAAGGTTTAGCCTTTTTGATTCTTAATTTTTATTTACACGAACGAATTATCTATGTACAGACTAATAAATATGCTTTAAGTTCACATATACTACAACTTTACGGAAAATTATTTTATATAAAATAGAACGACAGAAAAATACTTTTTATAAAAGATTATTTTATTAAATCGAGTAAATATATTTATTGTTACCTCGAAATTTGTATAAATCAACCCTAACTGAAATTGATTTTTTGATTTTTGGTACCTGTTGAACATAGGAATGCAGAACTCCTCTCAATTATTTAAAAAAATCTCTACCCAGAATGTACCATACAAAGATATAAAAAAATAGAAAATGTTAAATAAATTATTAAATAGAAGAGAGTTAAATAAAAATTTTATGTTTTTGGCGAAGTGTGTCAATGGGCAGCTGTAATGCTTTAATAATTGAAGTAAATATAAAACATTTGATAAATAAAAATGCAGTAAAATAAAAGCAAATTTGAGTTTAAAAAAAGAACTGTAATAAAAGCTCAAATTAAACCATGTCAATATGACCAGCAACATGAGCCTATTTGTGTTCTAAAAACACTTTAGTTTTGTTTAATATAATTAATTTATAAAACACATTTTATAAAAAAATAACATCACTTAAATTTATGCATATTGAAATTCATATATAACATAATAAAAATCAGCTTCTTAACTTATGACGACTACCGAAAGTACGGCTAGCATTTAATAACATGCGCCGGAAAATTCGCACAAATGGCTCAGAATTTTTCTCGTCTGTGTCTTATTGTCTGCGATTGGTTGCTATTTTTTGGTTAATTATTATTTTTCTTTTATTATTTGTTAAAATGCATATAAATTTTTGAATTTTTACTCATTTTATTCAAAAGTTGCTTCTTCAATGTCTACTATAAAATGAGAAGCCATCAATTATTTAAAAGTTTTAATTCTAAGGTATTTTAATTTATAATATATTAAAAGCTGATTTTTGCTTTAAGCATCGAAGAAGAAAATACAAGATAATTTTATTATATAAAAGAAATATAACAACAATTATAATTAAAATTCTTCTCAATTCAAAATTTCAATGTTTAGATTTTTTATTACATATATTTATTATTAATGCTAAAACTTTGAATTTTTTCTTGAAAGAATTCCTCCCTTTTTTGTTGTTTTAGCAATGAATATAAATATTTTTTCGCTACTCGAGCTTGAAATAATTCTTCCAAATTAAAAACTTAATATAAAAGAACATTAATCAAATGCTTAGGTAAAAATTTGATTATTGCATAACTGATTAAATTTCTAAAATTTTATAATTTCGTAAAATATTTACTTTACTCATTTTATAAATAAAATGTTAAAATACGAGAAAGTAAGAAATGCCTACCAAGACTTGAAGCTTTTATCAAATATATATAATAAATATAAAATTACCGTCAATTTTTCACCACTGAAGACACAACTGAGCTTGAAAAATAAAAACATAAAATTTATAAAAATCTAAATTTAGTTTGAATACTAAGCATAATAAAAAATTTTCAAACTCATAACCTAAAAAAATAATCTGATTTACTCATTTAATGAATTGGAATTTTTATGAAGAAACAATAATTCATTTTGCTTTTAATTATTTTTTTAATGTATCATAAAAACGTCATAACTTTTAAATACAATAAAACTTTGGCTTATTTATCAACTTTTATGGCGAGATTGAGTCGCATTTTCACTATTTTGTTTCCGTTTTCTCGCGAAGTAGCCATTTTTGGAGCTAGTTGGATTTCCTCGTACCACTTTTGCAAATTATTTATGTATCGTTTAACAATTTTTTGAAATATAATTGCCTATTTTAACTATTAAAAGTTATTTCTTAAAAAAATCAGCAGCTTACGATAATTTTGTATAAAAAAATAGATAAGTTATTGTTTATTTATTTGTAAATTTTATTTTTATTTTATTTATTTATATATATTTTATTATCTAATCACAAGTAATTGGGTAAATTCATATAATTATAAAAATTTTATTGGGTTCAAAATTACGCGTCCAGCAGCAGCTCATTTTGTTTATACTGTAAAAAGTCTTTACTTGTGAAAATTTCGCTACTTTTATTAAATTTTTTTCTATTTCTATTCCTCACCGACTATAATTTTCATTATTATAAACCCACTAATTTAAAATGATCAAGTTTGTATTGATTTTTATATTTTTCTTTTATTTTTTGATCATTTCTTATTATGTCCTTTAATAATTTTTTTTTCTTTTTTTCTTCTTTCATAGTTTCTTCAATTAAAATGATTAATTTGCTATGATAAAATTCTTTAAATTTTGCTTTTTTTCAAAATGATTTATTTTTTTACTATATTTTTTTATTTTAAGCATTTTTTAATTCATAAAAATGTTTAAAGCTTAATTTTTTAAATAATTATATTTGTGTTGCACGGGTGCCACGCATGCCCATTCGCCAAGCCCTCGTGTTCCAACTGCTCACGGGTGCCACGCATGCCCATTCGCCAAGCCCTCGGGTTCCAACTGCTCACGGGTGCCACGCATGCCCATTCTAATTGCTCACGGGTGCCACGCATGCCCATTCGCCAAGCCCTCGAGTTCCAACTGCTCACGGGTGCCACGCATGCCCATTCGCCAAGCCCTCTGGCTCCAACTGCTCACGGGTGCCACGCATGCCAATTCGCCAAGCCCTCGGGTTCCACACTGTAGCACGGGTGCCATGCATGTTCCGGTAGCTGCTACTGCACAGCCAACAGAGCCTATTCTGCAAATGCCATGCATGCGCCTTAGCGACCCTGCCGGGTTACCACGCATGCGCCTTCGCAAAGCCTGCGGGTTCTGACTGTTGCATGCCAAGGGGCGAGCGCGAAGCGCCTGCCCCTCGAGGCGTGTGAGCGAGGAGCGGAGCGAAGCGAAGCGACGAGCGAGTACGCTGAGCAAATACCAACCGATGCTGCTGCACGAACATCCAGACACGCACCTTTCGTGAGCTGCTACTGCACTAATAACCTGGACTGCTACCCCATTACTGTCTATCGCAGTAAACGGCTAGGGCGCGGCTTGCTATTTAGAACTACGCATGCCCTCGGAGCCGGCTAGTTAATCTGTAAAAAAAACTATGATAGCAGCAGTAAATTTTTCATTTTTTCGAAAAAACTTTTATTAAATCGGTAAATAAAGCTTATTTACTTTGGAACAACACTAGAAGAATAAAAATTTAATCAACTAAATACTAATAAAATCCAACACATAAATACAATAAATAATATCTTATTATTAAAATAGAAAATGAAACGACATTAACAATAATTATTAAAAAGGTTAAATTCGATTCCTTTTAATTTCAATCAAAAGCTAATTATTTTTTTCCTTTTCCAACGGTATTAGTGTTATTAAATTACTTAATAATTTTCTCAAAAATTTTCTTCTCCACCAATTTTCTTCTCTTTTCTCACCCAGACCCCATTCTTACCAGTGCTTATTTAGTCCCGCCGGGATCGGGACTGGCAAAACCGGGACCGGGATTTCTGTTTTTCCAAAAACCGGGACCGGGACCTGAAAAAACCGGGATTTCCCGCCCCGGTCCCGGTCCCGGTCCCGCTCAACTCTAATATATAGTGATAAAAATAAAATGTATTTCCGAAATGAAAGCATCGTCTTATGAATGCGTGTGCTTAAATAATAATTTCAAATCGAATTATCTTTTAAACAATTTATTAGTATACATTTTACTAAATCGCAATAAATTTATAAAAATAATCTTTAAAAATATTAAGGATAAAAATAAAGAATAAATTGCATGAAAGATATATTAAAAATGGGATTTTTGGTATTTCCATTTTTGTGAAAAATGTTTCGAAAAATTATGAAGATCATTTATGCTTTAATTGAAAATATTGTTTCTTTTTCAGATTACCTCACAAAAAAATAAAACACAAAATAACTTAATTGAAACTAATAATGTGAAAAAAAAACAAAAGACCTAAAATATGCTAATAAGTGAGAGTAAGCAATTAAATAAATTAATTGCAATTTCAAATCAAATGATTTACCACTCTAAAGTTCAAAATGATAACCTATAATAAATGCATTAATTAATTTAATAATTCCAATATATGAAGAATAAAAATAAATTGAATTTTCATTACATCACAAAAAATAGATATAAAATAAATAAAAAGCTACATTAAATTGAATATAATTTATTTTTAAAAAAGAATACATTTTTTTCTTAATGTAAATATATTATTTGTTTAATGAAATAAATTATAATTATAATAAAAATGCAAAAAATAAAGGTTTAGCCTTTTTGATTTTTAATTTTTATTTACACGAACGAATTATCTACAGACTAAATGCTTTAAGTTCACATATACTACAACTTTACGGAAAATTATTTTATAAAAAATAGACAACAGAAAATATACTCTGTAATGATTGAATAATCTTTCATCTGATGATCTAATAAATTTTTTCTACAATTTTCTGTTATGAAATTTTAAATTTGCTGCAAATATACTATTAAATGCTTATTTATTAAATAGCCACATGAAATTGCTATGAATTCTTCCAACCAGCTAAGCATTATCGAAGCTCGGATATAATCGTTTTCAATAAATATGTTAAATATTTAAAATAAAAATATAAAGAAAGAACATGGAATTATAATTTTTGAATATATTTGATCACATTAAAAATTTTTACTAATAATTTCTGTTTTTAAAAATTAATATTTTAAATAATATTTGATTATTTAAGAAGGGTTAAAGTATAATTATTTTCAAAAATTACCAACTCAGAAATACTGGGAGAAAGGTAATTGCCTTGCCAGGATTTAGTCCTGTCCAATTAAACTTTCTTCAAATGGCTTTGGAACTTCACCAAAGCTTTTGCACAATTTTGCCGTTGAACATATCTGGATGTTACAGATGTTCAACGGGAGCACAATTCCGTTATGTGTGCTCGACAAATTTTGGCAATTCTCTTGCCGAAATTAAGTGCGATGATTGAACACATTTTTCAACAAAATGTGAATCCAATGCATCAATTTATCAAACAATTTTGGCTTTTGACAAAGCCAGAATTGACACAAAATGCCAAACAAAATGTTTGGCTGGAAACACTTCTTTTGTTCTCAGCGGGACATTACACTATGTCCAGCCCAAACAAATAGAAGACTACATTCCAAATCACTCCGAAAGAGTGATAAACAGTCAATCCAGTTGGCCTAACTGGAATTTTGATTGGAAGGCGACCCTTTGGTATTTGATTGACCTCCAATCATCACTCAATACAGTATTGGCACTACTGTACCTGCCGGTGGAGGATCCTACGGATGTGATGGTGATTCACGACCAAGCCCCTCCTCCAAAAATTTTTTGCGCCTAAATTGGTGTTTTGTTATAAAGGGAAAAGAGAAAAATAAAATGAAAAAGATTATGTATTTGGATGGAGTGCGTTTTTGTTATTAGAAAATAAAAGAAAACATGTTGTTTTTCTTAATGGCGCGTTATATGATTGTTTCGTCATATCGATCCCAAATGTTCCCATTTCTTTTTGTTTCATCATTTTCTATACCAATTTACTTTTTCGTTAAATTACAAAAAAACGCATTTTCAAAAGTTAAATTTGTTTATTGGTCTTCAAAAAAACCACAAAATCATTCTAAAGCCTTACACCTTTAAATTCCGATTATTAGTACTTTTAACATTAAAGCTTAAAAACGATCGAAACCTTCCATTTGGGATTTTTTGATTGTAGCATATATTAACATATTTAAATTATATTTATTTTAATTAATTTAAATATTATTTATTTTAAACCATTTTTGTGTTTTTGTTATTTTTATAATTTCGTTTTTTGTTCTTTTTTCTTATTCATAATATAGTTTGTTGTAAAGTTTAATTTTTTATCCCATTCAATTCGATTTTTTGTGTTACTACTTTTAAATGTATTTTATTTTTCCTTTTTTAGATTTTTAATAAAATCACAAAAAGACAGATTTTCAAATTTAAGTTAGTTAATTAGCCTTCTAAAAAGGCATAAAATCAGTCTAAAGCCAACCCCTTTAAATTCAGATAATTATTAATTATATCAATTGAAAATAACAAAGGCTTAAACTTTCCATTTGCAAATTTTTGATTATAGCATATGTTAACATCATAATTAAATCGGATTTCTTTTAATTGTTGTTTATTTTTTAGATTCGTAATGGTACGAACTAAGCAATCCTTTCCTCCTGCGAGGCAATGTTCCTCATCTTCCTTAAAAAATATTAATCTATCTGCTTCTGGAAATCCGACGGGTTATAAGCTCCCGTTAAAAAAGCGGTCGATCCGGTTCAAAGCTCCGGTGAAAAAAAGCGTATTGAACCGGTTCAAAGCTCCGGTGAAAAAAAGCGGTTAAAATCTTTGGATTGTTTTGAGATAGAACATATTACTGAAAGAAAGAAAACTAAATGAAATATTGAATTTGAAAATGTGATAGATTTGGATAGAATTGATTTGGATGAAATAAACGAAAGCAATGAATTCGAACAAACCGTGAAACGTTTATCAATCGGTTATTTGTTTAAAAAAGGAGCGGAGTTTACCGACGTAAAATTATTTTCATTGTTAGGATTAAATGTTGAATGTACTTTTTGCAAAGCAATGCATTTTTTAGAAGAAAAGCCTACAAATTCAAAAAAACAAATGGTTTTAATTCATGTTGCAATTTTGGAAAGGCAAAATATTTGTTGGAATTATTTGATGAATACCCAACTCAATTAAAAGAATTATTTTCAGAAGATAATGAAATTTCGAAAACTTTTATGAAAAATATAAGAGCTGATAATAATTCATTCGCATGCGCTTCTTTAGCCTGTAATAAATTTAGCTTTACAACTCCGGGTCCAAGTTGTTTTAAAATATCAGGACAGGTTTATCATAAATATAATCCAGTGGCACAACCGACAGAACAAAACTTTTTACCTACAAATGGGCAATTATACTTTCTCGATAGTAACGAAGCACAAAATCTTAGATTACATTCTCATATTTTAGATGTTACATTAACAGAAAAAATTGAATATCTCTCAGAAAAAATTATCCTTTTGCTAAAGCCTATAAAATGATGAAAAATGTAATAGACGAAACAAAAAAAATTATCAAGTATTAAAAATAACGAAACACAAGAAATTAAAATGCTATTGAGTTTACGCAAAGGATTTGATCCAAAACGGTACAATGTCCTACAAACAAATGAAGTTGCCGCAATTATTGTATGTAATGCAAACGAAGAAATACCAGCTGCAAATATAATTGTTTTTGAAAAAGGTAGCAAATAAATAAAAAATATTTATCCATTAGACCCTATTGTCGAACCCTTGGTTTATCCTTTGTTATACCTAGTGGGAACAAGAGGGTGGAACTTCGATATAAAAAACCAAGATGGAAAAAGAATTTCGTTCTGTGATTTTACAAAATTTAAGTTATTTTTCAGACAAAATTGTTTTTTGCCTTATCATTATTCAAAAAAACTTTTCCAGCAGTAGGTCGTTGATCAAGCGGCCCGCGTTGAATGGGGAAGGTTAAATTTTATTAGAACTCATCAAAAAGAACTAAGAGCATGCAGTTATAAAGGATTAGAGGATTTTCTTTTTAATAAAGCCGAACAAATAGGATCAATTATTGGAAAACAAGTAATTTTACCTTCGTCTTTTTTGGGCGGACCAAGGAATAAAGACCAACATTTTATTGATTCTATGGCTATTGTGAGAGAGAATGGCAAACCCGATTTATTTTTGACATACACTATAAATCCTGAGGATCTTGATATAAAAATGTTTATTGAAAAAACCAAAAAACAGAAGATAGGCCAGATATTGTTGCACGCGTTTTAAAATTAAAATCTGATAAATTGATTGAAGAAGTCGTAAAAGGAGAAATTTTTGGTAAAGTGATTGCTTATTGTTGGGTTGTGGAATTTCAAAAAAGCGGTTGCCGCATTTACATTTTTTAATTACCTTGCATCCAAAGGACAAATTTAAAAATACAAATGACATTGACCGATTCATTCATGCTAATCTCCCAAATAAAGAAAAAGAACCATTTTTAAGTTCATTAGTAAAAAAGTTTGTGTTGCATGGGCCATGTGGAGAATTAAATAAAACTGCTCCGTGTATGAGAAACGGAAAATGTCGTTTTAAATACCCAAAAAAATTTAGAGAAGAAACCCAATTAGGAGAAGATGGGTATGCTTTATATAAACGCCCTTTTCAATTTGTTAAAGGACATCGATTAACTAACCAAAATGTCGCACCCTATAATCCATATTTATTAATGAGATTTCAGTCACATATTAATGTCGAAGTTTGTTCTGAAATAAATGCTATTAAATATATTTACAAATATATATATAAAGGTTATGATGCGGCAACAGTTGAATGTGTAAAAGAAGAAGCAAATGGTGAAAAAATAATTTTAAAATACGATGAAGTTAGCCAATATTTGGAGGCGAGATATTTAAGCTCTGTGGAAGCATTTTACAGATTATTTAAATTTGAGTTATAGGGTAAATCACATTCCATCGAAAGATTAGAGGTACATTTAGAAAATGAGCAGACCATTTATTTTGACAAAAATTTCGACAACGATAATTTAGAAGAGGCAATGCAAAAAGATAGCAAATTAATAGCTTATTTTAATTTTTTTAAAGAAAATCCGGATGCACCTGAATTCAAGTATATAGAAATGCCAATTTAATTCCTCTTGAACACCCAAGGAATTGGGAGAATATGTCTGAATTCAGTTCAGACTCACCAACTTGGGCTGGAAGAGAGGACAACCCAATGTCAACTCCCTCCGACAGGAAGTGTAATCCACCACGTTCTATCTGGCCGAGAGACCGAAGAAACCATTGATGGTTTCCACGGATAATGGGAAACCATTGGTTCGAAAGAGAAAGGCGATCAGCGGAAGCACTTCTCAGAGATTTTCTGAGATGTGGGGCCTTTCTTCGAACGAAGCACCTCGCCACAAATCGTGAAGTCCACTTTGATGGACTTTCACGCAGTGGTGCTGAGCGAACACCAATATTCCCCGGAATGTCTGTTCTCAGACATTTTGAAAGACGGGGGATTACCATTAATCCTCGTGTACCACTTGTACAGGAAAGGGGATTTTTGCCAAGCAGAGGAACATCCATATGGATTTTTTCCCTACAGAGGTTATAGACCTCTGTTACTTCGGAGAGGAGGAAAATATCCTACGCGCCATGGGAGTCCCAACAAACGGCTCCCCTTCACGGAGAGGTCAATCTCCCTCTCAACGAGAAATGAGACCGAAAGAGAATTCTCGGACCATTTTTGAGGCTCGAAGAGGTCAGGAGGGAGGCCCTTCCTCTTCCTTTGTTCAGGAAAGGGGAAGGGGAAACCATCGGCAGGAAAGGCCGACAAATACGATCTCTGCACACAGTCCGAGTCGTATTCCGACAATCTTTGTCATTTTTATATTGATGATTTTTCATCAAAATATAATGGCGAAGCATTACATCTAGAAATGCTCAACCTTTCCGCAATTTGCGGCAAAGCATCCTTTAAGCGAGATTCAAGTGCACTCTATGAATCACCAAAACCACCGGGAAGAGCTGAATATGCTCCTCCCTCGAGAATGGGAGGGAGGAAACCAGTCAGTACTTAAGGCACTGACTAGAGGAAAGGAGGATCAAAGAAGGTAATTTTTAAGGAGAAGAATTCTCCTTAAATCAAAAGGTTTAATTGTGAAGAGAAGAAATTCTTCTCTGTCACAAATAGAAGCAAAACCAAGACTCACCCTCTCTTAGGGTGAATCGAGGAAAAGGAGAAGAATCAATTTCTCTTCCTTTTCCATTTGGTTAAAGACTCCCCCCTTCTGCCGGGAGAGTCAGCTTCCCCTTCTGCTGGGAAGTGCATTTTTTGTGGCTTTTTACCCACAACATCTTAAACCATCTAACTTTTTTGCTGTTGCTAAACGGGCTATTCGCAAACCCTTTTTATTACAAAATAGGATATATATAACAAAAACAAAAAATAATTTTTTTTAATAGGGTTATTAATGCATGGAGTTTATTACCGAAAAATATTATGGAAATAAATGACCCCAAAAAATTCCGAGAAATAGAAAAGGAATAATTAAGCAATAATGCATATTTTCCTTATTGAGAGGTGTGCTTTTCTTTCATTGATGTTTACTGTTTATTTAATTTTACATTTATTTTTTGATTTGTGTGATTTGACATTTATTTTTGTGATTTTGACTACCATTTAATGTTTTATTTTGATTTTTCATTTTATCCATAATTTACTCGCTTTACGGTCTCGGACAACCTGTAAAAATGCATGGATTGGGAAAATAATATATATATATTTTTTAATTATTTTGTTTTTTAATGTATAATATTATTTTAGCGGCATGTGCTCGAGACAAAAACTGGCATCCTCAACGTTCAACATTAAATAACCCTGGCGTTAAATATCAATAACAAAACCATAATAAATGAATCCGTGCTTTTAAAAAAAGTTTCTTGATTTTATTATTTTTAAATTTAATACAATCGCAAATTTTCAATTATATTTTCTACTAATATTAACTATATTCAAGAAACTTTACTTAGAATTAATAGACATCATTAGTATATTTAATTGTTAAAAAATGTCCACGGAGATTTGGATAATTTAAAAATTACAATAACATATAAATAGAATATTAAAAATCATGTATTCGAAAATATAAATTGGAAATGCAAATGAAAAATAATGTCATTGTATATGGAAAATCAATAAATAATCCATAAATCAATTAATGTAATTATTTATTTAAAATGAATCCGGATGAGCTTATCACCATCCAGCTTTTATATTGTTGGAAAACATGGCACCATGCGCTTTTGTTCAATATTAAAAATTATTTAGAATTTCATAGGCTGATCATTTAAAAAATTAAAACTACTTAAATTTAAAAAGCGAAAAAAACACCAACGATGAAACTTTAATATAATAAAACAAATGGAATGACGAGTTCTGGGCAATTACAAAATTAAGCCATAAACGAAATTAATTATTCATTTTATAAGAATATCTATAAGAAAGCAAATTTATTATTTTGCTTAAATAATCTCATACAGTTATTTAAAAATCTTGATTTAACAAATTTGTAATGAACTTTAAATAGGGATTTTTTATTATTTTCTAGAAATTAAATATGTTTTATTTGTTTATGAACTTTTGTAAAAAATATATAATTTGAATGATTAATTATTTAATTCTGATAAATTAACAAGAAATATTTTTTTGTTAAAAATATTAAGACATCCTGAAACCATGAAATAAATTATAATTAACCAGACTAAGAATTTTAAAATAAATAAAATTTACAAGAAAAATTAACAAAAAATAACATAATGAAATATAAAAAGTTTGATTTAATAAAAAGATAAGAGACAGATTGTTTAAAATGAATTATAAATGTTTTTTAAATAAGGTTAATTTCAATATTTTTCATTCAATTAAAATTTTACTTTATTTGATTTGAACAGGAGGCTTTTTTTTGAATATAAATATTTGGAGCTTTTTGTCAAAGATTTAAAATTTATTTTATAATTTTGTATATTATTATTTTTAATTTGATTATTTGTATAATATTCGATAACAATATTAAGTTTGGAAAAATTTTGCATTTCATCTTATTTTTTCTTTATATTATAATGTTTTTAATAGTAGCCAATTTTATCATTTGTTTTGTTTCTTGTAAAGTTTCTTGATTTAGTTTCGTGGAAATCATATTTGTATATATTTATTTTTGTAAAAAATTTATTTGTTCATATAATTTTTTAAAGATATTTCATATACATAGTTTAAGATATTTAATGTTAACCTTTTAAAACTGTTATATTCGTTCGAATGAATGCCTTTGTAGAATAATAATCATTTTATAATAATAGCAGAATTTGAAGCAGGCTTTTAAAAAAAGAATGTTTAGGATTTAAAAAAAATTAATTAGAATTAAAATTTAATTCATTAAAAATGAAGATCTAATACAAACAACCAATTTAAAATAAACTGCATGTCAATAATTTTTCATTATTATAGTTTTTCTCTATTTGTCATCCCGAAGTGCATCTCGAATTTTCTCTTTGTCATCCCAAGGGCTTTTTTATTGATAAAAAAAATGACATATTACTCGATCATTATGAAAATTTAATCAACAATAATTTACTGTTTAATCTCCAATACTGAGGCGGGGATGAGAACCATGAGAACCAAAAGAACTAATAAATGGTTTTTAATTTTTATTTCAAACGGTGACCAAGACGAAATGGTGCTAGGTCGTTACTTAAAAAATCATCATTATTATTTTATGAAAAATTATTTGTAACTTAGCTTAAAACCAATAAATTTATTTTTTCATATAATTCGATAGCTCTAATTATGCTCTAGAAATCTACAAAATTTCAGAAAATTTCGTCAAGTTTCAAAAATGTTAGGGCCAAAAATGCTCGAAAAATACTCGAAAATCAAGTTTTTTGAGTTCATCTAGCCATAATTTTTTTGAAACTTAACGAAAATTTAAGAAAACAAAGCAATTATTTCCTTATAAATTACGACCAAGAGCATACTGAATTTTCAAATATAATTAAACTTGAAAATTATTAATATTTTCCGTAATAAATAAAACAATTTTCTCACAAAAATGAGAAATTTAACCCAATTGTTTGCAATTGTCATTAAAAAGAATGCCAATAAATTAAAATTTAATACACATAATGATAAAATTTTTAATATTTAAAAGAAAATTTAGTAATTAACCAAACAAAACATTTGAACAGAGAAAAATTTAATGTATGATTTATCGAAACAGTTGAATTAATACAATTTGATCATAATAAATAAATAGTAAATATTAGAAAAATAAAAGCCACCATTCAAAATAAAATGATAATAATAATAATAAAGTTTAAAAAAGCAAAGTTTATGACCTCAATTCAATTAATTAAGTACAAAATTTTTTTATTATTTTTACAAAAAAAACAGCGATTTGCGCAGAAAGTGAAATTGAATTAAATAAAAATGATTAATCGGATATTCATTGGTAAAATAGACAATTTAATAAAAAAACTTCTTGATCGATCATTTCAGTATTAAGAAATTGGCTTTTATTATATGATTAAAATCAAACCTATTCATTAAACTAAAAATTTTGTATAATAAATAAGTATTTTACTATGCAAAAACCAAAGTAAATCACTTTAAATTCCATATTTTAAATTTTATTTATTTCTTATAAAGATTGAATTAATTTAAAAATTTATTTTGTTTAAAACTTAATAAATCTATTCGAACATAAATAAATCTTGAGTTATTTTGTTCTCCTCCCCATCCAAAAATAATAAAAATAGCAAAATGTGAAGCCTTAATCTGGATTAAAACCAACAAATAATGGAAATTGTAAAATATTTATACTAAAAGTTACAAACAAAAATCGACCATTCTAAAGAAAGCGTTTGGAAGCAAAAAATTATTTTTGATAAATTTTTGCCTCATCATCAGGACTAGAAAAACAGACCATTTGACATTTTTATCATTTAAAACAGCAAAATAAAATATACGTATCTTTTATAATAAATGTTAAAATTATAAAACAAATAATATTTCTGATTTTTGAGCCAAATAAAATTGCAAAAAATATAATTGAAGCATATAAAAGAAATTATTTAATATAGTTATTATTATTGTAAAAAAATCTAGTTTATGCTTAGATTATTCAGCTCGAGAAATGAAATGTGCAATGATATATAAAGCTTAGACCTTTAATATCGAATCAATAATTTATTATACAAAATCGCAGAAAACAATACTCTTCATAAATCTCGGGCTTCCTTTTAATCGAATGCTTTACAATTAAAATTTTATAATAAACCTTAAAAGGAATGAAAACGTTAAACATATAAAAATTAAAAATTCTTAATTCCTTTTAAATTCTTATCATTTATTAATCAATATTGATTTTGATTAGTGTTATTATGTTTTTAAATTAAAATAATAGTTTTTATTGGGCGTTTTAATATTATATCTTACTTTGACTACATTAATTTATTTTTATATAATTCTTAACAAACATTTACTTTAAATTCTTAATTTAATATAAATATTTTCGATGAAAAATCTTATTAAAATTTTTCAAATTTCTTGCAGAAATGGTTCGCCCCGTTATACCATAGAATTATTGAGATTTATATTATTAAATGTTTGGTATTTATTTTATTTGTAAGCCGTCATAATCTGCCTTATTTATGATTATTTTCTAAACAAAAAACTTAGAATATTACTGGAAAAGGTTAAAAATAAAGGGACAATTTTATTTTAAATTAAAACGAAATTAATATTCTTATTTTTTGATTTTAAATTGTGTTATTACATTATTTTGCTTGCTTTTTAAATTGAATAAATAGTGTTCTATTAATTAAAAAATTATCTTGCTATTTAATTTGGTCTTAGCTCTTCTCTTGTCTCATGTTGCTGGTTTGTTTGGTTATGTTTCTGCAATAATTTTAAAAAATCACAACCGTTCATGATGATACTTGATATTATTTTTAAAATTTTTAGCATATTCTAAATTGATATGTTATTTTTATTTACAAATTTACTATTTTTTAAATAAAAGCCTTATGATAAATTTATGCTTATTTTATGAATTATCCCACATTCGAGTTGTTTATCATACTAACGCTTTTTTATGACAAGCAAATTTTCACTGACGCATTTTCCACTGACGCATTTTCCGGGCGCCCCTTTGACACTTGGCCCACACCCATAATTTTGACACTTCGCCCACACCCATACTTTTGACACTTCGTCTACACCCATACTTTTGACACTTCGCCCACACCCATACTTTTGACACTTCGTCTACACCCATACTTTTGACACTTCGCCCACACCCATACTTTTGACACTTCGTCTACACCCATACTTTTGACACTTCGTCTACACCCATACTTTTGACACTTCGCCCACACCCATACTTTTGACACTTCGTCTACACCCATACTTTTGACACTTCGCCCACACCCATACTTTTGACACTTCGTCTACACCCATACTTTTGACACTTCGTCTACACCCATACTTTTGACACTTCGTCCACACCCATACTTTTGACACTTCGTCTACACCCATACTTTTGACACTTCGTCTACACCCATACTTTTGACACTTCGTCTACACCCATACTTTTGACACTTCGCCCACACCCATACTTTTGACACTTCGTCTACACCCATACTTTTGACACTTCGCCCACACCCATACTTTTGACACTTCGTCTACACCCATACTTTTGACACTTCGCCCACACCCATACTTTTGACACTTCGTCTACACCCATACTTTTGACACTTCGTCTACACCCATACTTTTGACACTTCGTCTACACCCATACTTTTGACACTTCGTCTACACCCATACTTTTGACACTTCGTCTACACCCATACTTTTGACACTTCGTCTACACCCATACTTTTGGCACTTCGCCCACACCCATACTTTTGACACCACTTCGTCTACACCCATACTTTTGACACTTCGTCTACACCCATACTTTTGACAATTCGTCTACACCCATACTTTTGACACTTCGTCTACACCCATACTTTTGACACTTCGTCTACACCCATACTTTTGACACTTCGCCCACACCTATACTTTTGACACTTCGCCCACTTTTTTCTTTATATAAATAGATTTTTAGTTAAATTTAAGAAAAATTTTCTTAATGAGTTAAAAAAAATTAAAATTTTTCCTTGGAGATTTCTACAAAAAGCTCTGGTTTTCCTCAAAAATTTTGCTCAAAATCGTAAATTTATTTTGGGAAAAAATCTACTAACAAATCACAAAAAAATTATAAATTTTTCCAGCGATTAAATTCCGTTTTTAATAATAAAAATTAAATAAAAAAATCATTAGAAATTTTTTTTATAATCACGGATCACGGAAATCACGGGGTTTTGGAAGCCCCGTGATCACGGCTCACGGGTTTCCGTGATTGGAAGTTCAATCACGGCCAGCCCTGGCCCACACCCATACTTATGACACTTCGTCACACCCATACTTTTAATACTTCGCCTACACCCGTACTTTTGATACTTCGCCCAGTGAAGTTAAATTCTTTGTATTTTGTAAGAGTTTTCTTTCGACCGGAAAAGGCAATTTCGGGACAGGTCTTTTCGTCATTGAATATTTAAGGCGAATGATAACATAGATTTATTACAATAAAAACTATGATACAACAAAATATTAAACAATTTTAAACATATTAATTAAGGTTAGAAAAAATTTAAAAAAATTTAAAAAGATAATTAAATAAAAAATATGAAAAATAATTATTACATCTAAAATTTAAATTGATTTAATTGAATGAAAATTATATGTTTATAGTTTTAAGCAAATATAATTCATAAAATCATCATTTAAATAACTCAAATAAAATAAGTCTCGAGCTGAAAAAAACTAAAATTCTGATACTTTAACTTAAGATAATGCTATTAAAAGTAAAACAGATTCTACAATAAGCATGAAATCGGTGGTAATTACCGTTTCTAAGATCAGAAAAAAACATCAAAACAAGCTTGATCAGAAAACTTTGATTTAAATGAAAAGAATTACGCATTGAATCAAAATTAAAAGGAATTCATTATACAAACCTTTATTAAATAAGAAAAGCCAATTTTATTAAAAGGAAAATGAAAAAAAGTTATGGGTCTATGAAATGGGTGGATATCCTTACGGCAACTAACTTGGAAAATATTTTTTCGGGCATCAATTTTCTAAATTAAAAATTGTTTATATGAAATTAAAACCATATAACATAGCCAACAGAATCTGCTCTTTCAGATGTGATTAAGTGATATGAAAATAATTTTTATTTCACAAGATTTCGGGCGATTTTCGAAATTGGTCAAATTTCATAGATTTTGAGGGCTCATGGGGTCAAATGCACAAAAATAGTTACTCAGCTGAAATTCTTTGGCGGGCATAAAGCCTCAGTCCAAGTGGTAGCTCATGCCAGATAATGGCCTTTTTGAGGAAATCAGGAATAATATTTTGGATGATTGGAATTTATGACTGGTTCAGGGGCAATTTTTTGGGTTTTACCCATGATAAATCTGGGTCTTTTATACGCTAAAGAGAGCCCGAGAATTATATTGTTAATCGATTTAAGAGGCCAGGCTTTTCGTTAATTCTCATGCAACAATGGTTTTTTTTCGTTAAACCTTTCTCCGGAAAATCACCAAAACATTGACCCGTGAGTTGCGTGCCAACTGTAAAAATTTTTTGGCACATTTTTGTCTCTATCTTATGACTCTCTAAAGATAGGATAAACTATTAATTAATAATTATTCCCTAATTGTTGTGCACATTTTGAATATATTTTGGTCTTTTTTGGTTGCATTTGAAAAAAGTTACAACAAATATTATGTGGTGCAAGACTTATTTGTCACCCTGTATATTAAGCCGCAAAAAAATAAATTCAACTTGATCGATGAAAAATTTATATCAAAACAACAAAAACATTAAAGGTAAAAATATTTAAAAATTTAAATGACAATTATCACAATTCCCACAAAATTAATGGCACGATTTAAAAAACAATAAATTTTATTTTGCCAAATTTCAGAATCTTAATTCTCTTGCTCAACCTTCTTATTCATTAATAAGAGAGCGAAAAACAATACGCTTTTCTCCTGGAATGTGCACAAGAAAAATAAAATTAAATGTTCAGTGTATTTAAAGATGAATTATTTTTTATTCTTTATTTAATAAATATATTTAAAACTTAAGACCGGAAAATTTTATAGATTTTCGAAAGAAAATATAGAAAAATGATATAAAAGAAAAATAAAATTTTTATAATTGACGTCAAATGATAGTTTTCAAATTAACAAGCTAGTTGTATGTTAAAATAAAAAAAACATACAAATTCTTGAAACTCAAACGAATGAACTATTTTATGAACTCACAACTATTAAATAAAAGTAATATTTTGAATTAATTGGTAATCAATTCTTTAAAATAATCCTAATAATAAATGTTAATTAGCCCAAAAAATAAAGAACTTTTGATTTAGTAATAACTTATATTCAATTAAACTAAACAACAAAAAAGTTAATAAAATAAGTGAATAATTAAGGGTGTTTGCTAAGAATAATATTTAGATATTGAAAATATTTTCGAGATTACGAATCAATTAATTCCAACTTAAAAAATCTTTACTTTTGTTTGATGTTTTCTGATATTTGTAATTCCTTTTTACCCACTTAAAATCGTCAACTAATAAATGAATTCAGTTTTTTTAGAAAATTGACTTATATATATATAAAAATAAATTTATTTATATATTTTTTTATTATTTTGCATATTGAATTTATTTTAGTTTTAAATACAAATTTTAAATCTTTTTATAAATAAACATTTTTTATTCTCTACTTAATATGAAGAGTAATTTTCATTTTTATAAATTTTTAAACTACTAAATAAAAAAATAAAATTTAATATGAGGTCTGGAAAGTGAAATGCTTCCGCTTTGAGACGAATGAGAAAATTTCACCTTATGTGTCGAGAAAAATTATGTTTGGGTGCAAGCAAAATAATGTAGATGCGTTTATTTACGAACTTTAATTATTATATAAAAATGGAGAATTGGATATTTATAAATAAGTAATATTAAATTTTAAAATAATAATAATATACATGCTGTATCCTTTCAGCTATAAAAACTCGATATTGGATTAGATTTTGATCAAGAAAAACAAAAAAAGTAGATTTTTTGATTATGCAAAAAATGCTTTAAAGTTGCATTCAATTATAGTATTTTATTATATGTCGCGGAAAGCGACAAATGATAATTTAATAATTTTAAAACACATAATTTATCATTAATTCAGTTTTTTGCTATTTTTATTTATTTATTTCTATTTTGGGTGTTACTGGTTCTTTCCTTTCTTTTTCTATTTTCTCTTCGATTGTAATCACACGCGTACGCACGCACGCTTACCACGCGTGTGCTCATTCGGGGCTCTAAAAGCCGGACCATTCGCCCATTTGGGCACTTCTTCTCACTGCTTATACTCACTATTTATTAATCGCTCCTTCTCTCCATTTATTCACATATTTATTTGTGTCTAATAAAGGAATTTAAAAAGAAGGGAGTGAAAAAGAGAAGAGAAAGCTCTTCTCGCATCAATAAACAAGGGAAAGGCCAAAGCCTCCTCCTTTGTCCCACAAATCAATTACGTTCCAAAATGGAACGTTGAAAGGGATCGAAATCCCTTTTTCTTTTTTGCCATTCCGCGACATTACAAAATATATGAAGAATATTAACTTTTATCAGTAATCTTATAATTTAATACTTCCAAATCAACAGATTGATAAATATTCTTATTTGAAAAAATAATATAAAGTTAATAAATTTTTTTTTATAATTAATGTAATTAATATGCTTAAAATGCAAATATTTATTCCATATTATTTTTAAAATCAATTTAAATAAAAGTTTATTTTGTTAGTACTTCTTTAATATTTTTATATTATTAAAATAATCTTACTGGGGCCCGAACACATAATTGAAATAGATGAGATGTTAATGTACAAGATAAAATCCTATGATGGAAATATTTTATAATTGAATAATTCCAATGCAAAATAACATATTGTTGATGGAAAAAATATCAAAAAATGCCGAAGTGACAAAAGTATGCGTGTGGGCGAAATGATAATTATTTTAACCTTAGAATTTTATATTAATGTTTTTCAGATGTTAAACTAAATAATTTGAGTTTAATTTCAAATTTGAAATAAATACAGAATTTTACAAAAAGTAAAATTGAAAGATTTATTTTTTCTTTCTTGTACCACTGAGGGCACTGATAAAAAAGCTTTTGCATACAACATCATTTTGTCGACAAATTAGCTAGAAAGGTATATTCAAAAGATTAAAATATTTGTGCAAAATAAGAAAAGAAAATAATAATGAAATTAATTTATTAACAAAGGAAAAAAAATACTTTAAAGACAATATCCATTTAAATATAATATGTTTCAATCTCGACTGCAACAATAATAAAAAAAATCGGGCTCTAATTTTTACATAGTTTATTTCATATTGAAATTTTTAGCAATTTTGGAAGGTTTCATTTCAATTTTATATTTATTTTTGTTTTAATAGAATACAAAAATTAATTCAAAGGATAAAAATTATTTTTATCAATACATTTTTAAAAATAATAAGAATATAATTATGACTATTTAACTGAAGCTAATTCCTCGCAAAATATATAAATAATATGATCATAATAAAAAATTTAAATTTTTTTTCTTCAAGACATTTTAATTATTTAATAAGACATATAACTTTTTTAATAAAAAGAATCATAAAAATAGTTTATTATAAAAAAAAATTGATTATAAAATAATATGTCATAATTCCTATGTCAAATATGGCAAAAAAAAAAAAAATCAAAAAAAGCCCTTGAGATGCAAGAAATTTGCGGAAACAACAAATAACAAATAAAACAGTTTAGCATCAAAATAGTATGAAGAAGAATGAAAATATATAATCGACTCAAATATTTCAATGTAAATAATAAATGTTTGTTTAGTAAAAAGATTATTTATAAACTTAATAATATTGAACCAAAACAATTACTTATTCATGAAAACATTTTGTATTATACACTAAGTAAATATTCAAATATATAATACATTAAATAAAAAGTAAATAAATTTTAAAAAATAAATTATTTCCAAAAACTTTTTCGATTTTTAAAATTAAATTTTAAATAAAAAATTACAATTTGACTTTACCACTATTCTCATTAAATCATGTTTTTCTTAATTGTATTTATAATATAAAAATTGTTTGTCAAATCAAAATTTTGCTCCAATTTAACTCAAGCGATTTCAAAATTCAGTTTTAGTAATATTTTAAAATATTGCTAAATTTGAAAATTTTTCACATATATATATAATTCTGTCAAATTTATGATGGTGCCATTTCATTGAGAGTTTTAGTCATTAAGAATTTCAAAAATAAGACTCAAATTATGTCATTAAAAATAATAATAATTTATGCAATTCCACACTCTAAATGATGTGGAAAAATTGGACGAACCCATAAAGAATTGCTTCATATATTTATTTGGTGTGGGAGCCAATTTATACGTCGATGGCGTAATAAAAAAAAAAAGATAACAATTATTTATAATATAAAGTAATTAAATTAAAAATTAAAGAATAGTAATTTTTGATTTCAATAAAATCTATTATAACTCAATTACATAAACATGAAGAAAGAAATATATACAACAATTAAATGTTAGTGGGTTCTATGCGGAGCTGCATAAAATGCCTAAATATAGGAGCCACATCGTGATCTCTCTTCTGATTTGGGCTTGCTTTAAATTGCACTTAAATTTTTTTAAATATTTGAAAATATATAAATTCATTTATTTTCCAAATTTATTAGTCATAGAATTTGTTTTTATTTTCACTTTCAATAATAATTTTTCGCTTCATTTATTCTCATTAGAATTATTTATTAAATACATAAATAAACTGGGAACGTATTTTTAGCTGATAAAATCGCAAAATGGGTACATAAATAGTTGCTAAAAAACTTAAAAATGCCAAAATAGTTGCTAAAAACTTAAAAATGCCAAAATAGTTGCTAAAAAACTTAAAAATACCAAAAAGTTGCTAAAAAAGTTGCCAAAAATTGGAAAAAACATGTCAATAAATGTAAAAAAGTTGCCAAAAATTGGAAAAACATGTCAATAAATGTAAAAAAGTTGCCAAAAATTGGAAAAACATGTCAATAAATGTATGAATTTTCAAAAATTTCCTCAGTCTGCCAAATCATAGACAGGATTTTTGAAAAATCGATTCTTAGCGTATTATAAAAAATTTTTTATTTTTGCTAAATGGAGCTTCTGGCCGATATATGAAGCTTTTCCTTTTTAAAGCTTTAAAAAAATTTTTAGATAGGAAAAAAAAATTTAGATGTGCTAAAAATCTTTTGTGCTTTTTAAGCTAATTTTAAAGAAAATAAAGGATTTTTAGCATCCGGCAGTGCTGATAGGCGCCGTCGGTTGAATTAAATTTTTCAAATTTTTTGAAAATGTTTCAAGAAAGGACAAGAAACTTTGTTTTTGGGAGTATTTTTAAATTTTCAAATTTTATTCTATCATATAAAAAATTTTAAAAAATATATGACCAAAATTATTAATGTTAAAAATCTTTAAAATATTTTGGATAGGGAAAAGAAACAAAACAATTATTTGCAGGGTGGGGGAATTGAACTTTAGAAGAAGAAAAAAGTATGGAAGACATACCCACTACACCATCACCGCTCACATTCTTTTACATTCTTTGTAAATTATATTGATAAGGCAAAAAGGAAAAGCTTCATATCTCGGCCAGAAGCTCCATTTAGCAAAAATAAAAAAAATTTTATAATACAAAAGGGGGGTAATCTACCTATCCTGAAAGTTTCATTCGGAAGTCCCACGGTCACTTGGGTACCTCTCTTTTGTTAGGGGTGAATTTTGTGTTTTTATTGCATTTATCATAATAATTTTTTTGTTGAAAAGCAGAAATAGGTGAAAAAATATTCATAGTCAAAATAGTTAATCGCTGATGTGGGGGCACGAAGTGGAGGCGCAAAGTGGCTTATTTTGTCGTTTTGTCCAAAATTACTAATGCTTAGGACCGGAAAACATATTGATAAATTAATAAACTAATCCATATTTATAAATATTATGGTCAGAATCAAAAAAATTGTAAGATTTAATTATGACAATAAGTTTGTTAAAAATTCCATTTGTTAAATTGTTGAAACAATATTTGATGAAAAATTTACAAAATCAACAAATCAAATAAATTATCGTACACAGTAGCCGGTGCAAAAATTCTCACGCATCAAGTAAGAAACAAAGCAAATATATTGAACACCCTATGTAAATTGTATCTTTTTCATGGGCAATCGGGTAACCAACCATTCTTTGATTGTCCGTGAGAGGCCTTTCGATTCATTAAATCAACTGATGAAAAACATATTAATTTACACTTATAGAAATATGTTTTATGTTATTTATCGTTAAAATTTTTTGAAATTTATATATTTTTATTATTAATAATTTTTGTTAGACTTAATTTATTTATAATTATCATCCTGTATTTTATAATATTTGTTCAAATTTAAAAACTTTTAGAATGAACTCTTTGGTAATTTCCAATTATAAAAATTTTGAATATTTAATTTTTAGTAATTATTGAAACTTTATCTATTATTAAACTTTTTTTAATGATGGTTGTCTGTAGATTATTGTTACTGTTTCGATTTTTTCTGAAGTTCCAATGTTTTCTATTTTTATTCTTATTATCAGGCCGACAAGCACACCATTTGTATCTACTAATCGCGAAATTTTGTTGTTGTCTCTGTAATGATACGATAATACTATTATGTAGCAATATTCCCTAATCTGTTGTGCACATTTTGAATATATTTTGGTCATTTTTGGTTGTATTTGAAAAAAGTTACAACAAAAAATAGGTGTTGCAAGACTAATTTGTCATCCTGTATGTTTGAAATAATTTTATTTACCACTTTCAAACTGGATTAAAAATGAACAAACACGACGTGAAAAAGATTAATTTCTAAAAATATACCAAATTTAAGAGAAATAAAGCAATAAATAATAATCTAAAATATATCAATTTTAAGAGAAATAATAGCAATAAACATAGAAAATAACTGATAAATACTAATGATTATGTAAATAATTTTGAATAATGAAAATTAATTAAATAATCTAATTCAAAAATTTTAAACACCAAATCCATTTGCCTCGACTCCAAGAATCTATCAAGCGACGCGAGAAAAGGAATAAATAATGTCTGAATAATAAATAATTATTATTATAAAATTGAAAAAATATATAACTAATATAAAATAGTAATTTAAAATTATAACAAATAATAGAAATAATTTATTAAATGAAAATAAAATAAACATATTTGTATGTAAGAAAATCATGATTGACAAAATTGATTTGAGCTATTCATATAATAAATTTTTTTATCTAATCATTATTTTCATAGAATTTAACCGAAAATATAAACAACAAATATTAAATCATAATGTAAAAAATACTTAAGTAATTAAAAAAAACTAAAAAAAGGTTTAATTAAATGTTATTGAATAAAATCGATTAGATTTACCTTGTTTTTTCAGAATTTAATCAACCAAATTCATCACTAAAATTTAACAAATAACTATTTTTAAATTAAAAACAAATATCAATTAAATTTTTCTTAACGCATATTTTAATAAATCCTAACTATTTAATTTGATAGTATCTATTGTGCTGGATTTATTTATTATCCAATTTAAATTTTGCAAATGTTTTAAATCATAGTTACTTTCATGAGCAATTCCGGGCAAAAGTTCAAGTGCTTGTTGAGCAAAACACGCATAGACTTTTTGTAATTCCGTGTAACTTCAAATATAAATTCAATATATAGTTCTTGCAATTTACTTATTATTGTGTAAATTTTCAAATATTTGTCTAAATTCACTTTTACCAAAGTTTTTTGTTTAAACTAAGTAATAAAAGCATATTATTAAATAAAAATACCGACGAAATATTAAAGTTAGATAAATTGAAATAATAATTAAGGCATTTTTAAGACTATGAATATATATGAATGTTTAAGATAATTTAAACTGGATTAACAAGTATTAAAATCAATAAATAAAGAAATAAATTTTCATAAGTTAAATATATTTTATTTTTAATGTTTAAATAAATTAATAGATGTCACAAAACTCGAAAGTTTACATTGATTTTTGCTTATCAATAACTAAATGTTTATTATTATTTGATGAAAATTTTCACTTTATGATACATCAGGGTTTTACACCTTTCCACTTATAACCTTTTGCTTTAATAACTCATTTTGATAAATTATTATTTTTTCTATAACTTTTTTTAATTTTTGATTTTTTGTTTTTTTTTCTAATTTTACTATGTAAATTGTATCTTTTTCATGGGCAATCGGGTAACCAACCATTCTTTGATTGTCCGCTGTTGAGAGGCTTTCGATTCATTAAATCAACTGATGATAAAACATATTAATTTACATTTATAGAAAGAAGTGTGCTTTTATGTTATTTATCTTTAAAATTTTTTGAAATTATATATTTTTTATTATTAATAATTTTGTTTGACTTAATTTATTTGTAATGTATAGTTGATAAAAGATTTTGGCCAAAATATATTATATAAATTCGTAATACTTTATATTAATTAATTATTTTATTATTATTGGAAAATCCACATGTTTATGTTGAAAATGATGAAAAAACCACGAAAAATGACGATTTTACATTTAACTAGGTTTTGATATTTGCAATTGCTTTTTTGTATTTTAATTTTTCCTTGATAAAACAATTAATATTATTAAAAAATCGCATAAAATATGAGAAATGTAAATGAACAGTGTTTTAATAAACAATATATTATAAAAACATAATATATATAAATTATTTTAAATTTACTAATTTATGCCATATTACTTTATTCGTATTTCATTAAGGATATTTTGTGTTTTCATTTTATTTTTTTATATTTTCTTTGTTTTTGTATTATTTTCTTGTTTTTGTATTATTTTCTTGTTTTTTATTATTTCTTGTTTTTTTAAAAAGATGCTCAATCGAGCCAATGATCAATTCCGTTTGTGGTAAGTCGGAATGACAGTGCGTGTAAATGTTTAATCCATCTTTGATCATCACGCTGATCAGGACCAAGCGGATCAAATTGTTCAATCAGATTTTTGATGGCTCGATCATTTTCCAAATATTTTTTGGTGCGGGGTACTTCAGCTACTGGACGTGTCTGGTCAATTTCATGTGGTCTCATTTTATTTCTTTGCTATTCCTCTTCATCTTTGCTTTTTAATATGAATTTAAATTTGAATTTTAAAAATTGTCAAGTAATTATTAATTTACGTTGATAGGGGGGGGGGGGGGTTTAGGTGCTGAAAAGCGTTTACACGCACTGTCATTTCGACTTACCACAAAAGGAATTGATCATTGGCTCGATTGAACATCTTTTTAAAAAAACAAGAAAATAATACAAAAACAAAGAAAATAATACAAAAACAAAGAAAATATAAAAAAATAAAATGAAAACACAAAAAAATAAATGTATTGTGGTTTGTCCAACTAAATGTATTATAGCAAATATTTTTGAGTATTTAAATTATTTTATATAAATATGGAGGCGCAAATGTGGAGGCGCAAATGTGGAGGCGCAAATGTGGAGGCGCAAATGTAGTAGGCGCAAATGTAGTAGGCGCAAATGTGGAGGCGCAAATGAGCACTCACCGAAAATTATTGAGATTTGAATCAATAAATTAACCAATATCTGCTTCATAGGTAAAAAGTTGTTATAAATATTTTACCATTTTATTTTTTTTCATTTAAATAAATTTAATTCCAAAAATTTTAAAATAAAATTTATAAAATTGAAAATATAATAATAAAATATAATAAATAAAAGTCCTTAACAAAGTTTTATCTTTGAAATTACTTAAGTTAATTTAAAAATAATACATATAAAGGTTTCAATGTCAGGTTTTAACTTCATCATTGCCCATTCACTTGACGAGTTTTTTTTTATTCTTTAATCTCATTAATTAATTATTTTATTGATAAAAATATAACCCATTTTAACGACTAAAAAGTTGAATTTGCCGTTATAAATCTGAGGACATCGGGCACGAAAAAACAATTTAAATTAGTATTAACTAACTATTCATTAGAAACAAAAAAGAGAAAAGTATAATAATGAAGAATATTTTTACAAAACTGGAAAGCTATTTAATAAATAATATTATTTGCAATTAAAAAAAATTATGCTTACTTAATATTTAAATTATAAAAAGGCAAAAACCTTGTTAATCAAATAAAGATGAGTTTTATATTTTAATTATAATGTGTTATGCTGGCTTTCTTTTAAAAATAAAATAAAATTAATGAAAGCCGATAACATACAAAATTCTAGGTTTTTTGAATAAACAAACTTTATAATACTTAAGTTTCACAAAAACTTATTTTGCTAAATATAATATAAAATTTATGTTTTATTTTGTAAAACTCAAGAATAGATTCATTTTATCACAGCATTTTTTAAAAGTGTATATTAGAATTTGATTAAAGAGGTCAAATATTAAATTTTTAAAATTTTTAATTGAAATTTTGAGCAACAGAAAAACCGAACTTAAATAAAAAATATTAAAATAAAAAAATAAAAATAGAGAACAAATTTTCAAACATAACGAAAAAAATTATAACATAATATTAAGAAATAGAAACCTAAACTAAATTAATATAATTAGATAAAGTAAAAAATAATATAAAAAAACAAGTCTTTAAATTATTGTTGTAAATAAGAAATAATAATCGTAATTTTGCCTTATTTATTTTATATAATTTTTAAAATAAATTTATTTGTTTATGTTAAAAGGTTTTTAATTAATATTAAATTATTTTCATTCCATTTTTAAGTAAAAAAGTAAGTATTTAATTTATAATCATGTTTAAACACCTAAACAGTCATTAAAAGGGGGTGTGATGTAAAAAATATTATTTGAAAAATGAAACACAAGTTGCAAAATGATCTCGATGTTATCGCTATTTTATATTTTTTACGCGAATTCTCCGCTCAAAACACCTTTTGTTGAGGGTGTTCATAAATGAACACAATGAAGTGCATAGCTGTGGCTATCAGCGAGGGTAGCTTAAAATAATGAATATATTGTTATTAATAAATACAAATTAATTCACATAATTAATTTGATCATGTTACTATAAAAAAATGTAATGAGTAAATGCCAGAAACCAAGAGAGCGGATTTCACTTAAGTATCATGCTCACAACCATATTGCTGAATAAAATTAAATTATGACAAAATTCTTCACACAAAATAAAAGACAAATAAAAAATTATAATAAATGTTATAATGAAATACAGTTGAGTGAATTAACGAAAAAATTTATTCTCAGAAAAAGAATGTGAATTAACTCTATCAAAAATAGGAATAAAATGAGTTCAGTGACGGAGTCTTTGACGAACCACCGCCTTTGCTAAATAATTTCAATATTACTATAAATTTTTTATAGGCTATAAAATCTTTTCGATTTTTGCAATGCTAATTGAGCATGTAAAGAGCTTTCGAATGATAACAACAATGTTGGATTTGGTTAACAAAGAAAAAAGTAATAGTCAAAAAAAAACATGCTGGGGCCCAACTGACGGGTTCCGCCTTGAGGATATGGTCAGTATGCAACTAAAATTACGTGTTGATGGTGCTCGAGTGAGCCCAAATTAAGCATTGTAAAAATTATGGTTTAATTAAAAAAAAGTTAGATTTATTTTCAAATAAATTATTCTGTTCGTATAAATATATCAAATATTTTTAAATCTATTGACATCAAATTTATGAAAACACTTGAATCTATTTTTTCAAAAAAATAAATAGTTTTTAATATTTTATTAAATTACTGGTTTTCTGTTTAATCTGAAATGTTCTGAAGTGAAAATTATCTAAAATAAAATTAATATTTCTTACTTAAATATTTAAAATAAAATATTACTTAAAAAATACAATTGGATAAATTTTATTTAAAAATCAAAAAATTATTTATATATATATATATATATATATTAGTCATCACCATCATTAATGTGTTTTATAGCAAAATAATTTATAAGGAAGTAACGTGGCTTTTTTGGCGTGTCAATGCCAATGCCAATGCTTGAAGTGCTTCCATATTGGACATGCCAGAAATCCCCTGGCAATAATACGTTATCATCTAACCAAAATTCAAAAGCTTTTGAATAATACCAAGTTTATTAGATTTGACGAACAAAGAAAAAAAAAATTTGGCTTCATTGTAAAATACATCCTTAAAAATCGAAAAAAATTATTTTTTAATATTTAAAATTAAAAAAATTAAAAATACATATATATAAATTTTAAAATACAAAAGCCATTTTTGGCAGTTTTTAAGACACATTTTAGTGCATATTTCGGTTCGGGATTCGTGTAGGGTCGGCCCAAAAATCATCGGGTCGGGTTTTGGATTCGGGACGAGAAAAATGTCGTATTTCGGTATTGCCTTTCTCCAATTCAGGACAAATCGAAAAAAGGCAGGATAATTTGATTTGGTTCATGCTTAATAAAAGGACATTTTTACTTACAACCAGATAGATTATTATTCATTAGTCATAGTTTTTAAATTTCAAATAATTATAAAATAAGCTTAATCATGGTTTGTTGTTTTCTTAGAAACCAATAATGCCTGGATTTTTTATATTTGTTTTTGATGATTTTTCACACTTAACAAGGTCCATTCTTTTTTATGTTTATATAAATGGTTCAAAATTCGCTGCCTTAATGATCATCAGGGCAGGTGAACTTTTGGTTGCTTTTACTCGCTTCTTCTTCTTATTCAGCCGGTGGAGACAATGGCCTTAAATAAAAGTAACAATTTAGGCTTAATTAAAAGTTATCAAAATTCATTATTTATAATATTCGACAGCGCAAAGTTCTATTTGAGCGCGCAAAATTTCAAAAATTCATTTACTTTCGGAAAATTATGCTCTATAGAATTCTAAAAACATAAGATATTTATGGCCACAACTCATATTCGAAAATAGTAATATCTTCAATTAATTCTAAAATAACATGCTCAATTTTTTAGAACAGTGATAGGGCCAATGCAAGGAAGTTTAGAAAACCTTACAATTCTAAATAAAAAAAAATTTTTTCACTTTAAAAATTAATTTCCCTATTATATATATCGTTTTTGCTCACCCAATGCAATTATTGTATCCATTCAAGTAGAACACGACTTTGTTTAAATTGTTCGAATTTTCCTTTTCCCATTGAACCCCAAAAATCGGGCATCGCTCCAACACACAACAACCAGCTCCACTCATTGTCAATGTCAGCTTTTCTTGGGTCCATACGTTCACTAATTCAAATGGCTCAATTGGCGTTGAATTTGTTAACATTCCATAAACAATACTGTAACTGACAGAAGAATTGTTGGTGACTCGGAGAAATGACTAAACAAATGAAAATAAATGCCGCGGATAATATTTAAGAAATTTCAAAATTAGCCCAAAAAGACTCGAAAATTTGTTAATTGATGTCCGATTTAAAAAATTATCCTCAGGAAAAGACAGAATAATGTGATGGATGACCTTCTTCAAATTGTTGATCCTTTCATGATTTTGTTGGTCTCCATAACCAACAAAGCAATTCCTTCGGCTTTCCATCTTTTCTCGGAGTGTGCAACCATTTTGACAACGCTTGGGCAGCCGAGGTTGCATTTGGCCCATCAAAATCACTAATCGTATCTGGGAACAAATCACCGGAATAGATGAAATTAATGTTGTGATCGGTGAGAATTGTTGGCGAAATGAGACGGCGTAAATCGTCCAAATGGTCAGCACTTTTAAGCCACAAAGAGCGTATGTTTGGCGCAAACATTGGCCAAATTTCTCGGGCCAAAACATCCCAAATTGGCTGAGAAGCCTTTTTGAATGAATAAACATTCAAATCAAATTTGATGCCATTTTTGTCCCAAATTTTCTGATTTGCATGGAGAAATGCGAGCACATAGTTGTTAATGTATCTGACATATAAATGTTTTAAGGAAATATTTTAATATAAATTACTCAATCCTAAGATTTTTAAAGCAAATTTTGTTGGGCAGCGGACGGTCGGGCCAAGGAAATTCAACAGATTTGCTATTGACAAATATTTTTGGCATTCCAAAGCCCTTAGCAATTGTTATTTCTCTCCAAATTGTCAATTCGCTTTTGCCGTTGAAATGTTTGTCGACTAAAACTTCGAAACGTGGCGAAAGCAGTGCCAATTTGAGGCCGAGTTGAGAATGGTCAAAAAGAGGGAATATGTTATGTCCATCCAAAGATCGCTGCAAATCCAACTAAAATTCAGAACAAAGGCATTTGTTGCTTAATGCCGTAGAATTGGCTACGTTTGGCTCACATTTTCCTCAAAATTCTTTTGTTCATTTTCTTCACTTCTCCAAATGCTGTCACAAATGAATCCGAAGATTGCTGCTGATTTTTACCGATTGTGACAGAAGAAATTAAGCATTGGTCGGTGGATGAAAATTTTTTCTTTTTTACTACGTGCGGTGCAATTATAATTAAATTTGCTAAAAGGAAAATTTGTATAAAAACTAACAAATTTAAGCGGAATTAAGCTAGTAAATAACAGAGTGGAAAACGTACAAATTTTTAAGAAAAAACAACTTTTCCAAATTTTTACAGAAAAAAATCTGAAATAATTCGCTTCATTCGCCATTTCAAATGGCTCAATTTGCGTTAACACAAACAATAAAAATTCAATAAAAGGAGTGGTGATGGCACAAAGAAATGCCTAATGAAAATATTATTAAAAATTGCAAAAGGAGAAGAGACCAATGATAAAGGCTGTGAATTATGACGGGCTAAATGGTGACCTCCTTGAAATTTATTTATTTATGCAAAAAAAAAGAAAAAGTCAACGAAAGGGAGTGAATGATCCACTTTTGTTACTAATCAAAAGTTTGAGAAAATATTTCCAATTTATAATCCCTAATCCTAATCAGAAAATATATGAAAATTTCTGCGCCATTTTAAAAGAGTAGTATTTTGAAAATTCTTGTTTTTTTTGGTCAAATTTTTATTAATTTTTTTCCATTAAAAAGTCATTAAAAAACAAGTACTCAAGGTTTGCAAGGTCGCTGATCACTAATATGGCATCCATTTCGACCAGAACCAAGAACCCAAATTCGAACAAAAAGTCGGAAACTCGAAATTCCAGTTTTCGTAAAAAGTGCTATGTCAAGGGACAAAAAGTGCAAATCGGGACGATGGACAAAAAGTGAAAATTTGCTAAATTTGACTGAATCAAATAATAACTTTTCTCAGACGCAACCAAATTGCACAGTCTTGGTATTATATTATAGCCCTTGAATTGCATTATTAGCTTACTAAATTTCAAAAATTTATTAAGTTTTCAGAACTTTTGAAGAACTTAATAAAATATTTTGAAATTTAGTAAGCTAATAATGATGCAATTCTAGGACTATATCATATGATACCAAGATTGTGCAATTTGGTTGCGTCTGAGAATAGTGATGAGTTGATTTAGTCAAAAATTAAGCAAATTTGCACTTTCGTCGATCGCAACATAATGTTTATAAGTTAAAAACAAATTAATAAAAAATGTTTTCTTTACTAATAATATTAATTATTTTTTGATACAATAGTAATAAAAGTGAAAATTTCTCAAATCAAAAATGACAATATGTAGAAGAGAATTATATTTATTTAAAAATAATAAATTTATTTTTTGCACCTAAACATATATTCCAAGCATTTAAATTACGAATAAAATTGTGTAAAAAATTAGCAAATTTTCATTCAACGAAAGTGAAAGAGCATATACATTTTAATCCGCGTGAAAAATATAATTTTAATTGGAGAAAATATAAAAATATGTTTTCGATATTTTTAGATAATAAATTAGCCAAAACCTTTAATCCGTAAAAATACAAAAAATTAAAAATTATTGAAAAAAATTTTTTACTTAAATATTTAATGAATTAAAGAAAAATTCATCAAAAAATAACATTTATTAAATGCTTTAATAATTTGATTTTTCACTTCTTTTAGCATTAATTCTCTGTTATTTTTTAATTTGTTAATTAACAAAATTTTAGCATCAAATCAAGTTTCATTTCAAATAATTAAATAATTAAGAAATTGAGTATTTTTATGGGTAAAAATTAGAAAGAAACATTAAATATATTTAAAATAGAGACGAATAAATACTTTTTTAATTCTACTATTTTTTGCATGCTGCCGCCAACAAAGAAATTTCGAGACTTTTTTTAAATTAAAATTTTCAGTTAAGTTTAGATAATTTTATTTTTCAGTTTGCCATAATTGACCCGTATGAGAATATTTAGTAATAATTTCGCAATGATAAATTAAGTAATAACTGAACATTTAATAAGACAAATAATTTTTCCGGTTCAATAAGAAGACAATAATTTGAGTTGTGCAGCTCTCAAATCAGAATTTCGAGAAAATTAAATAATAAATAAAAAATTTACCTAAAAATTTTTGTACAAAATGTTTTTAATTGGAATAAGAAAAGAAATAAATTTGTTTAAAATCTTTAATACAAAAATTGCAATGATAAATCTTTAAATTTATAAAAGACAAAGTGAAAAAAATAATAAAATAAATTAATAAAATGATATCATTTAAGATGATAGCAGAGATAAAGAAAATATTTTTTATAATCTTATCCAGACAAAATCATTCACAGTTTGATTAAAAGACCAGGGAAACTAAAGACCATGATATTTATCAAACAACAATTAGTATTTAAAAGGTCTTTCAAAACAAATTTTATAAATAGATTCTAAGTTTAAAATAATACATTCAATCTGTTTTAATTTTCATTAAATAAGAATCAGAATAACATTTTTTCTAGGTAAAAATTAGGACCAAAAGTAAAAACCAAATATATGAAAATTCTAGATGAAAAAAGCAAAAATATGAATAAAAATGTTTTTCTAATATATTAAATAAATTAAATCAAAACAAATGAGAGCAAATTGTAAGCAAGAATAGAATAATAATTAGCTAATAATAATAATAAAATATTCATTCTTATTAATTAAATAATTATGCATTTCAAGAAAATTGTCGAGTTTACCGCAGTCTTGTCAGTGTAAAAAAATTTGTTCGTTTTAATTTTATTGATAATAATTATGTTTCAATTTATTCATTTATTATGGCATATGTATAGTATTGTTATTCTAATTTTAAATTTCATTGCCACCATTCAAAGGCGACAAACTCCTTTACAAAGCGATTATTCTTTTTACTTAGTATAAATTTTTAAATTAATAACACAAAATAAATATATAATAATTTTCAAACTTATAGTAAATATGTATATTTGAAAATCTTTGATGTATTATATATTAAACCGAAGCTCATTTTTTCTATTTTAATCAATCAAAATCTTAAACCATTGTGCACAGCACTCGTTATAAACTTATGTTCAGTCAAAAGCCCTTTTATTTAATATATCTTGCATTGCACAACATGAAATTCTTCTGAAAGATCATCAATTTTTTTAATATTGGCTATCACAAACATTATATATTATAATTTTTTTATTTAAATTGGGATTATTATTAAAAACAATCTTTCTTTTCCTTTCCCTATATTATTTTTCACTTTTCCTTTTTCTCATTTTGCTTTTCCGTTTCCTTTTCTTTGTTTTGCTCCGTTTTTATCCATTTTCCAAATTTTCCAACTTTTATTTTAGCTCTTTCATTTTTACTTTTATAAGTTTCGGTATGAATTTCAGTTCCATTCCATAATTTGTCATAACTTTCCCCTCAATTATTCATCGCTTTTTCAATTCCTTATCTATAAAAATAAATCTTTATTTAATTTTATTGTTAAGAAATCCTATAAAAGCACCAGAGTCAAAAATCGGTCAAAATATTCCCATTTTTTGACATGAATCATAATTATTTAATTAATTGTACCATAAAGAGAATTGTGATCAAGTTGAATTGCATTTCTCAAACTACAATATTTTCTAAATAAGTTATTAAATCATTTTCCACGCTTAAATAAATTATAAGTTGTCGGTTAAAAATTAATTACATTTGGATTTTTTATCATTGTTTATTAAAAGGCGTTTCTTTTTTCAAATTAGCCATTATTTATTTATATTTATTTTTGGTTTTTTCGCTACTTGAAATCTCATATTCCTTTACATATAAAATCAAATGGACTTTTGCGCCGCGCTGTCAAAAATATTATTTTCATTAAAATTCAACTATTATCAATAAGTTTACTAAAAATATAAGCCAACGACAAAAATATTAATTGAAATTGCAAAAATTACTAGTCACA